>JACEII010000017.1:5025233-5161095 GCA_014332785.1 Antheraea mylitta | reverse complement strand
TTACTTTGCCCAGTCCTTTGGACAACAAAAGTAGTTTCGTTTATATTAAGCAATGGTAGTGTTACAACACTACATCAAAGAATATTATTATGAATAAAAATAAATTATGTCATTATTAAAAAGTATATTTCATTAGAAACTTGGTTGATGACAAGTACCGGTAATAAATAATTTGGCGACTTTAGGCGTTGGAAAATAAGTGCTAGCTTTTAGGCGCGACGGAAGAGTAATGAGGCTTTTTGTCTATTAGGAAAATAAAAACAATCTTGGTCCTCCATCTTTAGGACAACTGGGCTTCTCACGATTTACGACTTGTCCTTAACTTTGGCCAACAAAAGGTTCGTTTCAGATTCGCGCTTCCTATTACGCGAATCATGGAGCCGAAATAAAAGGGGCATAAAGATACTTTATTATAAAATCGGATACATTTTCAATTAAAATACAAACGGAATTTAGTTAAGTAATTTTAAATATTATTGTTATATGAAGTTAATGTTTCGTCTAGGGTAAATAGTACAAATTACTAGCTACAAAATTTGTATGATTCCAAGCTTTGCCTAGATAATTAGCACTGCACCATTAGGCACAGAAATACAATATATTTAAAAAATAGATAGTTCATTTCTGATTGAAAAATCTACAGATTGGATTTCTACTCTTTTTTTATTTTATTTTTAACAACCAATCTTCTACTATATTATTATTGCCATTGTTAAGTAAGTAATGATATTACAAGTTTTTTGTGATCATTTCAATTAACTATCAAGATGCCGTCTTGTTAAAACTTTACAGGATATTTTTGTGGCAAGACAGAATCCATACTCTGTGATATTATTTCTTATTCATTTCACTTATGCATAATAATCAAACTATATTTTGTAAAACACAACCAATATTACAAAATACAGAGCCAAAAAACACAAGATTATTAATTAAATATAAAATCTATGTAGTAGGCATTCCGAGATCCCATCAAAAACTCCCTCATCTTTACTTTTACTTCAATTATTATCATTATAATCAGATCGCTTCCTCTTATTTCAGATATTTGCAATGCCCTTCAAGTTTTGAGAAAATTAACGAATTCTAATGTAATAGGTATTTTGTTGTAGGTGGAGGTCGGTATCTCTTTTTAAATGCTATCTCCCCTATTATCGAGGCTAATTATCGAGGCAGCGGGTAGACGTGATGCTTTCCTCTCTCGTTCTGTCGGTAGCTTCATGTTTCACTTCACTCCAAGTAAGCCCAATCTTAAAAACCTCTGTGAGTACCTACCTGCTTAGGTCAATCACGTCTCTGCTTACACTAGAGATTTTAGTCCAATGGTTGCTTAGTAATATAGCTGTTGTTTCTTCGCAAAGTGTGGCCGATTTAAGTAGGTGAAAGTTTAATTTGTTCTTGAGAGGCAACAGAGTAAACCAACCAAACTATTCACCAAGACCACAGCGGAAAGTATCGTTATACAAGATATACACTAAGATGGTAACACACTAACCCTAGACACTAACACCCCTACACTAATAACTATAAATAACAATAATAACTAACACCCTAACACTGTCTTTTAATTGTATTTATCAGAATACATCAAAGCTGCGTGTAAATATTTTTAACTAGAAGATTTTTTTTTTCTAAACTTGTTGTTTTCGCAAAAGGGTCATTTGGAAATGATAAAAGAAACGGAGAGAGGGCTGATCGCAATTTGATACGATTCAGTACTCACTGGTTTGATGTGTTGCATAAGCGTAATGTTAAGTCACCACGATTTTTTAGTCCTGATATAGCTATACACAAGTCAGAGTGAAAGTTGTGGTTATTTTAAAACGATTTAGATACAAGTAAGAGAGTCGTTGCAATCAAAGTCCGTTGAATGTCTTGAGATTAGCAATTACATGCTTTACAAAATTATCGAACGATTTGATTGTAGACTCCGTTTGCATTAAGCCCAAAAGATCGAATGGACATGTACGGAGATTATAGCAGAGCATTGTGTGCCCTAGTCTTTTCGTGGTAAACCTAGGGCAATCTTGAAACATGTGTTCAAAATTTTGCAGAGATATGTTATCGCAGGGGCAGGTATTGTCGTAAAGATATTAGTTAGCAAATCGAGTATTGGAAAATTCCCCAAACACCATGCTATAGTTTTGCCGTGTTATTTTCTTACAACTAATTCTTAGACTCATTAAAAGTTTCCATGTTAATCCAAGCGGTGTCTGAACTCCCACCACAAATACTCTAACGCTTCATAATTTATAAGTATTTTATGCAGACGAGTTTATTTAGTATGACAGATTCTGTTTACCATGTCTAAGTATTAAAAAAGTATCGTCTGAAATATGGGTAAGCAAAATGTTGTTATTACGCGATTCACCCTTGTAGACTTCGTTGAGTTTCTTGCCAATAAATTATGTCTCTTGTACAAAGAACGTAAAACTTCATAAGATATGGAAGAGAATATGCTCGAGGCAAACATGTAGGCTTTGAAATGTTGAGACAATGGAGTTTCATGATATTCTGAAGTTTACATTTTGTTGACTTACGTGTGGGATCTTAAAAAAGGAAAAATAAGGTTAAATACACTATACGAAAATAATATCTTTTTATCAAATATATATATTACACAACAAAAATTTTATATCATACAATGTTTATTAACATTTTTAAAACATACTTTTATCAATAAAATAACAAATCAATAATTGATAGTTGTTAACACGTGACAGAAGTACCAATATCCCGTGACGTCATAGCTTCCTAAACATTGCCACAGTATAATAAGAGACAGTATGGAAACTACTTACAAACGCTCGTAGTGGCACACTCACACAAACATGCACATCGACGAAACTCCTAAGCGGTTTTCGCGGTGCTGTCCATAGAGTGCCTTTTGTAATCTCTTTTCGATGCGCATGCTTGTTTGAGTGTGCAGTTTCCGTGCGTTTGTAGATAGTTTTTTTTTTATTGAAGCACGACATAGTGACTGCATTACGCCTGATGTTAAGCATAGTACAATCCAAAAACATCGGCAACCACCGAGAGACAGGACAGATTATCCATCGCCGACGGCCGCTGTCATGCCGGCCATAATGACGAAAGTCACCCGATACTGGATATGCACAAGCTGATTCCGAAACGCGACGCGCAGAAGCGAGTCACTATGACGGGATTTTTCGCCAAATATATGGTGGTTGCGACCCAGTCAGGCTGTAAAACCCTACCACCCCGCTTTCGCCATTGCCTCGTTCTTTATTCAGCAGGATGCACCACGTGCAGGTGAGGTTGGCTTGGGTGTCTCAAGTCTTAAGATGTTACGCGACACCCCTTACACCCCCGTTACGCGACACCCCTTACACTCCAAGTTTCCGTATTGTCCCTCATATTTATACTGTGACATTGTTCTGAGATACTTACTACCGAACAAAAATTCGTTTAAACGGCGTGACGTCAAGAACATCGCAGGGCTGGTCATTTTAATGAGAGTATTTATAGTGATGATGAAAACATATTTTTCTTTAATAAATTTTTTAATGCGAAGTAATTCTCGGTATAGATTATAACTTCATATGTTTTATAAAAGTTTACATAAATGCAATAAAAAGTAAACTATGGAATTAAGCGTTAAACAAAATATGTACATAGTTTAGCGGAACTTCCAAGAATGAACCTGAAATATATGAAGTGAAGAATTTAAACCCTATAATATTGAGTATTATACAATTTATAAACAACGAATGAATAAATAAATAATTGACACAGCTTTTATCATAGATTATAAAATTAAAATTGCCAGTAAACGTGTTCAAATTAAATTGCAACTGATATCTAAATATATACTGCAGGATCCCGAGAGTTATTGGGGACATGGCGTTGTGGCAAAGCTTTTTATTTTAATGACCTTTAACATTGCATCTAAATGGATCTCTGAGAGATCGTTCTGTAGCTTGAATATATGGACGAGTCACAATCACACATTACACTTAATGTGGACTCCTAAATGTCTAAAATAGCAATGTTTAAAACAGAAACAAATTTATGTCTTGCTAACATTACGATTGCTAAATATTACGAAGTTAATATTTGTTAATATAAGTAGTAACTATTAATAAAAAAAACACTGCGATAGTTCAGTATTGTTAAAGAAATTACTAATTGTTTATGATGCTCTTTCTGCTTAACTTTTGCTATACTTGTATACTTAAATAGTCTACGTAACTCCCATAATTAAGACTAATTTAACCATAATTCATGTGTAAACCGTTTACATTGTAGGACGAAAATTTATACAATTCAATGAAATACACATACGAATATGTTCATACGTTTCCCTTGAAAAACACAGTACCTACTCGGCCTTTGATTTGGCAAGTCGCGGAGACAAGTGAGACGTTCGGCTAAAATCGGCTTACTTTATAATGTAAAAAAGCGTTGTCTCTATCACACAGCGCACTGCGATAGACAAAGATAACGCTATATGAAACCAAACTTACGGACTATCTAAATCTTCTCTCAGACGTGACGTGTCAAATCAAAAACCGGGTATTGTATTCTATTTCTATTTAATCGGATAAACAAATGTATCGTGGTAAGTAAACACTTTTTTTAAGGTAAACAGATCAGCAAGGAATTTTTAGTTTTTCATAAGGTAGTAGGGACAAATTTCGTGATGTTTTTTTTTTTTTAATATCTTCTATTCTACAGACTCTTGGTCCGCACCTTTTATTGCTTTCGTGTAATGTGTTGCATACGTCAATTATCGTATCCGTGAGGAACTTTTTGTATATTCATTTATTTAATTTTATTTAACTATTAACTATTTTAGATTTAATGACGTTATTGTTTTTATGTTAGAAAAATTCTAGATGTTTCATCGTTTATTACGATATTATAATTTATTTGAAGTAAAACTTTTTATAAGAGGGCTTTGAAATTCCGATGGGCAATTGTTTTGTACAGAGAAAAGTGGTTTGCGTTGAAATGATTGTCAATGTTGTGTATTGTTATTAATTGTAAGTTTCATTAGTACCGGACAGATGGCGCTTAAAATTAGTATGTCGGCTATATATCTCATAGATGGTGGCACAGTTTAATTTTGAATTTCTTTTTGGTAACAAATAAGCCGCGTCAATGCGTGGCCGTGTCATCTGGTAAAGTATGTAAAAAGTACAAATCCATTTTCAAACACAAATATTTTTCGTTTCTATAAGTACAATATTGTTTAACATTTATTATGCATTCAGTGAGGGTTATACGCAGTCCACATCGCTTCCCTCATAGTCGACTTTGAATTTTTTACACCAACTTCACAGCGTCACGTTTATTTGTTACCAAGAGCGAGCGTGAATTTTTGAATAATTCAGCTAAGCGAGTGTTCTTGCAGTGTGCAGTTCGGAAAGTTGGTAGTTTTTCTTTTTTTTTTTCGACAAGCTGTTGACCACAATTATGTCTCATGTTCAGTGATAATGTGGTAGAAGGAATATCTTTAGCATTAAACATAAAATGTTGAGAATAATTATGAAATTTAATTATTTATTTAGGGTCATCAACATTATATTATATTTGTAAATATACTAAAATTGACATTTTTTTAAAATAAATTTTAATATATACTAATATTATAATATATACTATATAAATATTATAAAAAGGCAAAGTCTGTGGGTTTGTGAAGTTGTAGGTAGAACTCAGGAACTACTGGTCCGATTTGAAAAATTCTTGCAATGTTATATAGCTTATTTAACTAGGATGGTTATAGGCTATATATTATCACGCTAAGACTATTGGGAGTAGTGCTCCAATGAAGAATGTTTAAAAATCGGTGTTTTTTCCTCGGCCAGAGCTTTCGCTGCGTGGTAGCGTTAGCCCAAAGCATCTATTCCACACGAACGAAGTCGCGGGCAAAGGCTAGTATAATTATATACAACCCGACATGCTCCAACAATATATTAAATTTTCATAAAATTTAATATTTAACGATATTGTAGGTTTAAAATTTTTCTATAAATATATATGACAACTAACAAACTATAACAGAAAGGGAAAGAAATCATCATTTACTACTTCTTCGTTTAGATCAACATTTATTATAAACTAGCTTCTACACATGGCTTTATTCGCGTTATTAATTATTCTATATCTTTGTCTATACCCAAAACAGCATGTATGCAAAATCATATGATAATTTGTGGAGTAGATAAGATCAGAAAGAGTAACAAATATACTCACATTCGTCTTTATTAGTTCGGATGACAATACCAGTTTCAGTAATAGCATAATAATTAACTGTTAACAATTTTTTTTTCTAATATTATCCGTATATTTTCACTAAATTAGAACAAAATATAGTAAAAGAATTACGCGATCTTGGTTATTTTACAATACCTAACATTATTAAACTTCAGAATTATCGCGATGTCAAATTACATACTCAGGACCCGTGTCATCAGCACCTGTGGTTCGATTAATCACATATGGCTCATCGGAATCAGCGGAGAAGTCTGCTTTTGTACCGTCATATCAGTCGGGACATATTTATTTGACGTTCTATATGATTTTTTAAATTTAACCGATGTTACATCTGAGTGTGACGGCAATCACATGAATATTCAAATTTGACAGTTCATTTTGAACTGTGAAAATTACTTTATCTCCGCTATGAAAAAGAGACAGACATATAAATCTGTAAGATTTAACGAGTTAGAGAATGAGATAGTATACATTATACAATGTTTCTTTTATTTGCAGTCTACTTATTGTATTTTGCACTATCTATACTCCAGTTCGAGCGTTGTACTTCTGTTGTTTGTACATTGGTAGTACATATGTTCATGACATTGCCTGGAAGCCTTGCATTGCCGAAGCCTTGGAAAAAAACTTCATCATTTTTAAGGTTCACTTTTACTGCGTGTGAACTGCATATATGATTTTTATTGTACTACGGCAAAGTCACGATTTTGAACCGGATCCAATATACCTGATGGACAGTGTAATAGAAAAGTAGTGGTGACCATTAAGAGATTTACAATTCAGTACCTGGGGGACCGAGCCTAGCTCGGTTCTTTATAAAACATTTTTAAATTAAAATAAACGGTTAGGTTTGCCTTATAAAAAAAACATTGTGTCCAAAAAAAAATATCTATATATATATATATATATCTTCTTCTATCACTCGGATTCGAACCGGGGTTGCACGGATTTTCGAAGCAACCGATTTTCATCTAAGCTATTTTTGTTTTTACAGCAACGTCGAAATTTACCTTTATATTCTAACTATATTCTTTCATTGCCTGAAAATTCAGTTAAAAAAGTTTTCTATGAATAATATCTAGTTAGATCGATTTATTATCCCTGAAACTACCTACATACTAGGTTTCATGGAAATAGATGACGCCGTTTCCAAGATCCTGAATATATACAAATATAAGAATATACAAGAATTGCTCGTTTTAAGGTATTAGATAGATAGATAGATAGATTAGATTAGATATACGAGATAGATTAGCATTAATTGCTCGATATTTTTCGACTACTGAATATGCAATAACTGATATTGAAACATGACTGAATGATGACTGCCCTTGTGTTAGGACTGTTATCTTAATTAAATTGGTTATTAATAACTAACTGCCGTAACTATTTACTTGTACGCCTGTTTGTCCTCACCATAAAATAATGAATCGATCGAGGCTACAGCTAATTTAATGTTATCCTGCAAATACTATTAGGAGTTGCTTCAAACGGTGTTAAAGTTATGATTAAACAAATAACTTAGTATGCAGACGAGTAGTTAAATACGAGTACGCGATAGTACTGAATACACAACATGAATGTAAAACAATTTTTCCACGATTGTCTCGGAAAATGTCAATAAAAATACCGCCAAGTGTATTTTACACGCGGCGGCGCATTCTGTCAGTAGAAGCAACATTACGCTCCAAAAAACTAGCTAAAACTGGAAAATATTTTCCAGGACTCCCGGGTCAGGAGTCCCGTGGGATGCGACGAATGTTCATGTAGGGGCACGACCTCGCATTCGGTGCACCCGCTTTTAGAAATGCACATCCATTTTTTAATTTATTTCCAACACTTTTTCCGACAAAAGCTTTTAACGTTTATAGAGATGGTTGTACAATTTTCGCGGTATTCCATACTCGATCCATTGTATGTTCAGTATGAGAGGCCCGTTCTAGTGTGTCATGTAAAACGTCAGGCCGCTGGAGTTGAATGCGATGGTCGGGTTTTATAGATTTCTTTTTTCGATATACAATTTTTTTAACGTGCAAAGCTTTGGACGCACTGACGATATCGACGTGTCAATTTATTGACTGTGATATAGCGTAAACCGATTTTAAGCTCCTGTGAAATATCTCTATAAGCCGATCAACTTAGTGACAGATTTTTGTGTCCATACACCTAAAACATCTAGAAGTTTACACAGATATAAAATTTAGATTATATAGCTACGTGAATAGGGTCTGTAGATTTATTTTCAAAATTCTTAATTGATTTGTAAATATTTACATAGTAATATAACAATACCACATTACGTAATTTGAATACATTACTACTATATGTCTGTACTCGTCTTAATTTTATTTATTTACATAACGTATAAAATATTTATAATTAGTAATAATAAGCTGCATACAACACGTCAAGGAAGTAAGTAGTGAATCGTATAATTATATTTTTGTTTTTTTCGAAATGACTACGCTATTGACCTAGTAAGGTCTTAACATCTTCACCGGACTACTAAAGTGAGTGCTTGAGGCGCTCAGCCGATTTTTATTTTGACAACTAGCTTAAGGGTGCGCGGCACAACTGGGCTTGGGCTGTTGTCTGTTTCATGCAAATCGCGAGTTTTTTAATGTTTTTTTTTTAATTTTTCGGAATTCGCGTACATTTACTAATTTAAAATGGTTACACTATCGACTGACGGTGAAGGAAAACATCGTGAGGAAAGCTGAATCTGAGAAACATTCTTGTAGTACTACTGTATGTGGGAAAACTATAGTACTATGGATTTCTCTCGATTTCTTGAAATCGCCAATACGTCGTGGGCTGGCGTGGTGATTACACGCATACCTTCCTTCGGGAAGAGGCCTATGGCCCTGCAGTGGGTCTCTTACAGGCTGATGATGATGAATTAATTTTAGTATATACGGTAATCTTCTATACATATAATAAGAATGTAAATCTAATGTGTCAAAATGATTACCTACTTACCTACAGAAATAAAGTTTAATTTTCGAATAATTTATTTATAATATCAACGGTAGAAATACTAACTGACTAACATGCAAAAGCTTTTCACGTTTCGTTAGTAAATTAGTCTTTTCAATGTCAATATTATCACTGAATAACGATTAAAAATTTATGTACAAAATGCGATTCTCTTTTTAAAAGAATTGTCGTCTGATTTTATATGATGTTCTATCAACTTAGGCGAAAATTAACAATCATTTCACATACCTATCTATACTAATATTATAAAGCTGCAGGGCTTATTTGGTTGAACGCGCTAATTTCCGGAACTACTGGTCCAATTTAATAGATTCTTTCAGTGTTAGATTGCTCATTTACCGAGGAAGGCTATATATGGCATGCTTAAGACCAATTGGAGCGAAGCACCAATGAATAATGTTTCAAAATCGAGGTGTTATTTTTTCCTTTTGAGAGCTTCCACTGCGCGTTAGCGTTAGCCCAAAGTAATTATTCCACGCGTATGAAGTATAGAATTATAATATTAGAGAACCGGCCACGACTTCACTTGCGGTAATGTGTATTACCCTATAACTCGGGAACAATATTTTCTTTTTGGATGAAAGTTACCTTGTCTTTGTTTTGCACTCCTGACCCCCGACTTCTAGACAACATTTCATGCTCTGATCTATTGAATACAGGAGGCGTGAAACTGTAACAGGGTAATCAACCTACTTTTGCATTTCTAATGTTAGTTAGAATTAGCACCCACCTGCGGCTTTGTCAAGTTTATATCTGTATTATTGCTAAAACCATTCATTATCCTCAGACAACTGTAACAATTTACCAAATATATAATGAGATATTTCTCAGATGCCAGTCATTTTCAAATTACTTAGTACCTGTTATTATACTATGGTCCATTTAAACTACATACTAGTCTATTTTTATAAATAAATAAATATGGATTATATGCTATGTTAATTCCGGGTGGTCCAAAGAATACCTAATTGTTGGCTGCTGCACTATTCCACATAAACTGAACCTTGAAGCGATAAATAGTATTCAATCAAGAGACGATAATAAAAGATGGATAACCTATTTAGTAAATAATAAATAAATAAGTTCCTTGTTGTTCCAATGTATAAGCAATGTTTCTTATGCGGATGGAGGCAAACGAATAGACGAGTCACCTGACTGTAATTTATCACCGCCACCAATGACCACCTGCAACACAAGGAGCATAGGATACACGGGAGTATGTCCTGTGCCTGTGGCTCTAATTATTGTTAAATTAAGTTTTGTTGTTTTCGCGTGAAAGAGTAACAGCCATCTTTATAAACATTCTATTTTGTAATATTAATACGTCAAAAATACGTAATTTAATAATCAATTCATGTCCTCTATATTGTGTATCTATTGTTTTAATAATATAAACGGTAATAAACTGCTAATATCAAACGAAAGTTGTTCGTCAATTGTCGGTACTACATAAAATTTGTGTCTGAACACGGTAAATTAACACATGCGTCCATGTACTCCCAAATAACTCACGTAGGCTTTCAATACTCACGAGAAAATACTTTGTCAAGAAAAGTAAGTTTTTCCATTAAGTAAATAACACAGAAAGGGTCATCTTCTCTAGTCGGCGTGGAATAATTCAACAAAGAGATTTGTTTTCCGAGCATTCTATTCATCACAACAGAGATCTCTAGTGGACTGTAGCTTTAGAGAAAATTGGATGTCTTACTCCGTCGTTCTGGGATTTATAGATGTTTCGTCGCTGTGAATAACAAATTCTAATGGATGCGGCATTAAATTAATGAAGTGCAAAGTTGTTTAATGTTGAAAACTAGCTGATGCCCGTGACTTTGTCTGTTTTGTTTATTATCTTAACAATACATTATATGTACAGACGAAAAACATAAAAAAAATTAAAAGTAAAATTTTGTTCGCAAAACATCTTTAGTACCAGTTTAGTTCTCTTGTCCTGCGTATGCGCACCACACTGCTTTCTCCACATATATGGTACAGAGCAGGAAGCATTGTACTTTACAAATCGTAGTTTCTTAAAATGTCAGTAACTTTATATTAAATGAAGATATTGTGATAATATTATTTAAGATAGTGGACAAGTGTCAAAAAAATATTAGTAAAGTTTGGCGTCCAGAGCTATTCAGTAGTTTTTGCGTGATCCATGCACAACAGCAAACCTGTAATAGCAAACCATTATTACACAAAAATCTATCTGTCTGAAGTAGTAGTGTTAGAGCCACGGTGAAGCTATTATTGGTTTCAGCCTGAATGGGTCGGCTCGTCCGGGGTAGCACCACCCTCTCACAGAAAACCTACGTGAAGTAACAGTGCTTACATTGTTGCGTTTCGTTCGGTCAGTGAGAGCGCCGGAGACCCATTTCCCCTCCTCACCCTTCTCCCTTCCCCTCCCTCTTTCTCTCCATTCTCACCAACACAGGCTGGCAACGCACTTGCGACTCCTCTGGGGTTGCTAGTGTCTGTGGACGGTGGTGATCGCTTAACAACAGGTGACCCGCATATTCATTTGCCTCCTATATGGCATTAAAAAAAAAGTTTAATGAATTTGTGTAGTAAATTAATTACACATTATTTATTTGTATAAATAAGATTTTATTTCTTGTTTCCTAACAAAAGTGGGGAAAAAAGTGAGTTATGTTTTATAACTTAACTTACCATTTCGGTAGTTATTCGGTATTCAACGAATCAAATACGACATTTAAAAATATATTACGTGACTAATTCATGGAAATTTATTTATTTATGTATGGATAAAGCAACAGTCGACAATCAAAAACAATAATACAATAACAATAATAGAAAGAAGTAAACTAAACTGAAGACCTAAAACGCTTTATCACATAGAAACTTAACTTACACTAATCATTATAATAATAAGAAAATAATAATTGTATTTATTTATTCATTTTCCATTGAAAATATCTTAGAAATCATTGAATTTAAACACCTCCTTAGTGAATAAAGTTTCAGAATCCTTTTTAGGTTCTCGCTTACGTCACATAGGGTTTTTATACACAACTCTACAGTTCTGATTCGCCGGTTTGGATTATCTTAAAAATCATGAATTACATTTACCGTATCCACAAAATTTCAAGTTTATCTTAGTACATCGGTGTACTGATAGCACAGTATGTACACTTGTCGTTGCCACTTACACACGAATGCTTTATTCTGGGCTCTCATCCAAAATATTTTGCGCTAAAACTAGGTCACTCCGAATGTTAATGAATACAATATTCATAATTTTTAACATTTCCGGCTTAAGTATTGTTATTTTTTTTATTTTTGATTGTCAGCAAACATGAAGGGAAGACAAATTAATAGAAAAAAAGAAAGAAAGAAATAGTGCACACAATAAAACTAAAAATCAGATTTTTTTTATATTGTAGCACGGCAAAGTGACTGTACTATGCCTGATGGTAAGCACAGTACAATCTAAAAACAGCGGCGACCACCGAGAGATATACTATCCATCGCCGGTCAACCCTGTCATGCCGGCTTTTTTTATTTTTTTTCGAAATGACTACGCTATTGACCCAGCAAGGTCTTAACAGCTTCACCGGACTACTAAGGCGAGCGCTTAAGGCACTCAGCCGATTTTATTTTGGCAACCAGCTCAAGGGTGCACTGCACACCTCGGCTTGACTGTTGCCTGTTGCATGCAAAATCGCGACCTATCTTAGCTAACCTAGCTAAATATTCATATATGTATGAGTTGTTGAACTGTATATATGTACCAAGCATACACACCTCAACAACTCCTCCATATATTTATTATCGGAAAATTGAGTTTTTCAGTTCGATAAGGGAAAAAAAAGTAAACCCTTCTACTTTCATGTGTAAGCGTCTAGACGTGCACGTGTGTGGGGGTGATCGTGTAGTGTTGTAGCGGTGATGTATATTTGTGTGTCATCGTATCGCGCAAACAACGCACTCAAGGGCTCCCTACCGAGGGATCTAACCTAGGCTTGAGCCACTGCCGTGGGAGGCCTAATCGGGTCGGTCATTCCGGCCTGCATAAATATCTCTTCACGTTGCGCTTTCTTACGTCTAAGAATCGTTTGTAGTTTTGACATCCGTAAGCCACTTTCCAAGGCCTAAATTGCATAACATAATATTTTTGATGGGTTGATTCAGTGATTACTGACTGTAAGTATCTTGTAAATATTGTGGTCAAAGTTTTTTATGGATTGTGCCTACCATCACGTGTGTTGCCGTCATTTTGAAATTTTATAATAAAAATATACATATATAGTAGAATCTCGCTGGTCAGCTGAGGATAGCAGAGGCTGTCGGATTATTGGAATGTTTGGATTATTGAATTGTATAGAAAAAGTGTGTAACATTTTTGAAGGTTATATTGATACCGGCGCGCAAGCACGGAGCGAAAGGAAAGTAGGGAGGGTTGAGGAAAAGCGTGAGCGTTGTATCGGACTACTGAAGTGTAGGACTAGTGGGACTCTACTGTATTTATTAGTTTTTCTAAGCCTGCCTAGTTAGCTATCACCCTTTGAAAATCTATTGCTAAGCAGTTATAGGTGTGTCCTGGCAGCTGCACTTGACAGTCAGTGTACCTCTAAGTTCAGAGTGCTTACTTTATTAGACTAAATTGTTTTTTAATATGAGGTAAGATTTTCATGAAACACTAGAATATGTATACTAATAATATAAAGATGTATAGTTTATGTATAGTTCGATGAAGCTGTGAAGATCATTCCAGGTCAACAGCGATATCATTTCGAAAAAAAAAGGTATAGTTTGTGCGTTTGTGACGTTGTAGGGGTAATCTCAGGAACCATTGGTCCGATTTGGAAAAATATTGCAATGTTATATAGCTCATTTATCGAGGGTGGTTATAGGCTATATATCATCACGCCGGTACCGGTACTTTCGCAGCGTTATTTGTTTGTATCAGCTAAGTTATTACATAGTGAGTCATGTGCTAGGTTTGACGTTTGAAGCATTACCATCAATCTATTTCTGCTACAAATGTGATTAGCACACAAGTAGTTAATGAGGCATTGCAACCCATTCCTCAGGAGTGTTGACCTATTCTAGTTGGCCTTAGGACTGCGAGGATTGCTGTGAGGCTATACATAGTTGTAGATTGCATGGACCATTTAACATTAGATTGACTATATGCATGTATGCTACTTAAATACTTATGTTACTGTTTCTTCATTTTTTTTTTGTTCCAGTGAGACGTTCTTGATGGAAGTGCAATTCGGTAGTCCCTGCTCCCCTGGCCAAGAGGTATAAGATGTTACCATGGGGGTTTAGTCCGTGCGAATCGGAAAGAAACCACCTTTAGCTCCCTGGAGCAATATTGTTAGGGATCTCTCGATGTAAAAAAATAAAATAAAACGGTGGCAATTGAAAAGTAACATCCTATAATATATAAAGTATATCCGCAAACTAACGCAGTCATCAATCAAATGTATGCTGCTTTATAATATAAAATACACATAATATACTTAAGGTATTACATTAATTAATCAGAAAAGCATTGAACATCAAATTTCGTTGTTTTAAAAACACGGTAAAAAGATATTTCAGTGAGATCAAATTACGAATAATGTTTAAATATATAAGCAAGAAAAAATACATTTAAAATTCTAGACAAGCTCACGGGAGACAGATAAAGGGGTGGTGATGGATTAATGGTAATATGGTAAGATAAATAAGTATTCAAGACTCAACGAGCGAAGAGATTGATGATATCATGGAGACAGTGAGTTTAAGAGTATCGGAAATTCTATCAGTTTACGTTTTTACTAGATCATGTTTTATTATACAAAAAATAAAAAATTAAAGATTCTACGAAGAAATAAACTTATACGTTTTTGTACGCTTATGATTCAAATGTTATGGGATTGATATACATATGCATGTGTAAGTTTGGCTAATCGATTCTAATGCGTTATTATCTGAACATATATGTAAAAAAAAATATTTCATGACTAGCCTCTGCCCGTAACTTTGTTCGTGTGGAATAGTTACTTTGGGCTAACGCTAACACACAGCGGATTCTTTCAAGAGGAAAAAAATACCCGATTTTGAAACATTCTGCATTAGTGCTCCGCTCCTATTGACCTTAGCGTGATGATATGTAGCTTATAACCTTCCTCGATAAACGAGCTATATAAAACTGAATTTATCAAATCGAACCAGTAGTTACTGAGATTACCAACTACAACCCCACAAACTCACAAACTTTACTTTTTTATAATATTAGTGTAGATATATTATTTTGCTATGTTGTTTACGTCGTAAATAGACATATTTTTTTAACATGGTAATTATAATGTTTTATCTAAGCTATATTGTCCAAGCTTTCTCAAATTAATCCATATTAGTGGTCCGGTGAAACTGTAAAGGACTTGCAAGGCCAGTAGCGTAGTCAGTTCGAAAAAAAAATCCATATTAATAATGCTCATTAAATAAAGTAGCCTTTTAATAATTACTAATATTCCCATAGGCTACAATAACAGATATGTTTTAGTAATTATTCACGCCGTTATTGTATAACTGTTATTGTTATAAACTGTTTTCAGTTATCCTGCTGTTAAGTAATTTTCTTCGCCTATCGTGTTGTATCAATGATAACCTAATGAATATCCATAGTTCATATTGTAACATTGACATATAAAAACCCAGAACACACAGTCTCGAATAAAAATAGTGCTCAAAACTTGCCGTAAAAACTCTTTAATATACATACGAGTTATGAGATAAACTTACGGTTTTGCAAATTCAATCTTACCTGAGTGATTTAAAGTTGTTTTTACAAGGTCGCAAGCGACTTGAGATTTTTTAAATGACTGGATAATGCATTGCATTTTGGTGTGAGACGTTAAGTATGCATCTTGGGTTTTTGTATATCAATGTATTGTAACTATGAGTGTGAGTAACGTCAAATGCCAACCCTTTCAAAATGATTGGTTGCTAAATAATGTTCGCTTATTCGTACATTGCAATAAAACTGACCAACGATTGAAATAATAATTAATGTTGTAAATACGCATGTAAGTTTCGTATCTTACGTGTTTTCGATCTAACCTAAGTACATCAAGAAATTTTGCACACAGATGTCAAAAGACATAAGGGACCTTTTATACAGAGAAAAAATTACTACTCTCGAGAGATAAATCTTATCTACAACAAAGCGAGCGAAGCTGCGACCAAAAGCTATGATACGATAATACAATTCATTTGGTTCTTTGTGTCTTAAATACGAGTGCGAATGAGACACAATAATTTCAGTTATTGATTGGTACATGATTATCTTCTTTTTTATATCATGGAAGGCAAACGAACTGGTGGGTCACCTGATTTTAAGTGATCACCACCGTTCATAGACACCAGCAATACCAGAGAAGTCGCAAGTGTGTTGCCAGCCTGTATTTGGAGGTAGGGAGGATGGGAAGAGAAGGGGAGAGGAGATAGGAGACATGGGCCTTCAGTGCTCTCACTGCCCGAACGAAACGCAATAATGCAAAGACCGTTACTTCACGTCGGTTTTATGTGGCACTACGCCGTGCGAGCCGACCCATTCATGCTGAAACCAGTAATAGCTTCAGCGAGGCTATACCACTACTAAGTAGCTACCTAGGTCGGTATTATAAAAATCTATATCCATATACGCTACCACTGTGTTATCATTCCTTGATATAGGATTGCAATTTAAGTTTTTTTTTAAGTATACATTTTATTCAGTTACTTTTATTTTAGCATTATCTTCTCTTCATTATGATATGGTTTGGGATGTTTATGCCTCAAGCCTTTCCTTTTGCGGGATATTAAAATATGGCTGAAATTAATTTCGTCTACAATTTCTAAGACGCGCTCCGCCACCGCGGTGAGATTTTTATTAAAGTCTTGCGTCAAGATATATAAGAACACGGGACATAAACAAAATAATATTTTTCCTAAATTTAATAATGAGATAAATACGACGGTAGTGGTTGTAGATACAATGAGACTTCTTGAGAAAGTTGAATGAGTCAAAATTGTCAGAAGATATTTCATGATACACAGAAAAAATATAGCGAAATAGATTAATAGTGGGTATTGTTAAGTAACACTGTTGGAATTGGAGAGCGAGACGAAATTATGTGTTAGAATGAGGTGGAAAGAGGAGCGTGGTGTAGAATTTACTTTTGTATCGTACACGATATTTAGTTTGTCTCATCTAGCAGACGTTTAGTTTTGTAAAGCATTCTCTCTCGCACACACTAAGCGATAACAAAGATAACTTTACACGAAACTAAATTTAGTCATCTATCTCGGTCTTCCAGCTGACTTGCCAAATCAAAAGCCGGGTACTGTAGAAAGATTTGTGAGGTGAGGAGGCTATTGTTTCCTTTTTATGAATATATGTGAAGTAATTTGTGTCTTTTTGTATTTATTAACCAATTCTAATAAAATATAAACACGTTAAAAGTTTAAAATAACTTTCTGGTTTTACTTAGTCGCGGTACAGCTACTGTATTGTATCTGAAGCTAAATATAGTCAGATCTAAAAACAATGACAACTCTTTAGAGTTTTACAATCAATTTTTTTTTCATATGACCTGTTTTTTCTAGAGATTAGCGTTTTAATTTCTTGTGATTTATAATATTCAAAATCAAAATCAAAAATACTTTATTCAGTTTAGGCCCTAATAAGGCACTTATGAACGTCAAAAACTACCACCGGTTCAGAAACAACCCAGTCATCGAGAAGAATCGGCAAGAAACTCGATCTGGTTTATCTTTTTAATATATATAATATTTAGACTATATTACATACATGACAGAAACTTTTAATGGAAAAAAAATTTAATGGATGCACAGAGATGAGTCAATTCCAGACATCACTATCGTTCACATACTGATCTACTCTATAATAGCCTTTTGAGACCAAAACCCGCTTGACATGGCGCTTAAATTCACAATCAGGCAAATCGGTAATATCCTTTGAAATTTTGTTATAGAACCGTACACTATTTCCCAAAAAACTATTACTCGTTTTACTAAGTCTAAAACATGGAATAACCAGTTTGTCACGGTTCCTAGTATTTAGACTATGCCGGCCTTTTACAAAATCCAGTTTATCAAGGTTCTTTCGGACATATATTAAATTATCAAGAATGTATTGGGAAGGCAGAGTTAAGATACCGAATTCCTTGAACTTAGTCTTTAAGGATTCACGAGGTCCCATATTGTAAATTGCTCTAACTGCTCGTTTTTGTAATAAAAATATGGTGTCTACCTCAGCTGCTGTCCCCCACAATAGAATGCCATAAGACATTAAGCTATGGAAGTAGGCGAAGTAGACTAACCTAGCAGTGGCAATATCAGTTAGCTGGCGAATTTTACGTACTGCAAATGCAGCAGAACTTAATTTGCTTGCCAATTGTTTAATTTGAGGACCTCATTGTAATTTTAAATCCAGTGTGATACCCAAGAATACAGTATTATCAACTAACTCTACAAAATTCCCCTCAATCCTGATGCTGCTATCAACTCGTGGAACATTAGGCAAAACAAATCTTATACATTTTGTTTTGCCTGTATTTAGCACTAAGTTATTTAATGCAAATCAATGAGAAATTTCATTTAGAGTATTATTTACATGCCTAACCTCTGAATCTGTCCTTTTCACTTTAAATATAATTGAAGTATCGTCTGCAAAAAGCACCATGTCAGCACAGTTATTGACCATTAGCGGCAGATCATTTATGTAAATTAAGAACAGGAACGGCCCTAGTATAGAGCCCTGAGGGACGCCAATTCGCACAAATGATCCTGCAGAGGTTACTCCTTGTATACTAACTTTCTGACAACGATCTTTTAAATAAGAGACTAGAAGGTCGAGAGAACTTCCACAAATACCAAAATGTTTTAATTTTAGAATAAGTGTACTACGGTCAACGCAATCAAAGGCCTTAGACAGATCGCAGAACACACCAACTGCATCATGCGAATCCTCCCAGGCACTCAATATATAGCTTATGAGCGTTGCCCCAGCGTCAGTAGTAGATTTCGATTTCGTAAAACCAAACTGTCAACCATCCAGAAACTTATGCACATTGAAATAGTCCACTAATTGGTTGAGCATAATCTTTTCAAAAACTTTACTTAACGACGGAAGTACAGAAATAGGTCTATAATTCCCAAGACTACTTCTGCAGCCTAATTTAAACAAAGGAACTACTTTACTTATTTTCATTAAATTGAGAAAAGTTCCTTTTGCTATACACTGGTTAAATATGTTAGCCAAACGTAGTGAAATAGTAACAATTAAAGACTGTACTACTGTTACCGATATACCCCATATATCTTCGGTGTGTTTTAAATTTAATTGCTTGAAAGTCCTTATTATCTCACCTGCACTAATAGATAAGAATTTGAATTTTGAATCTATAGGTGCACTCATACTTTTTAAAAGAGCTGCGGCACCCTGGACTGATGATGTCATATCTTTTGTTACTTGTAAAGGTATATTAGTGAAATAGTCTTGGAAAACAGATACCACATCTGTACTTTTTGAAATATGTACTCCGTCCACATTTAGATTAAGTGAATTATCATTTATTTTATTTTTACCTAATTTTTTATTTATGATATGCCAAAACAGTCTTGGTCTTATTTCTTGATTCGTGAACTTTATTACCTAAAAGCTTTGCTTTGGCAGCAATACAAACACGTTTAAAAACTGTAGAATAATTTCTAACATAAGCATGAAAGGATTCACTACTTGTTAGTGATCTCCTATAATAAAGATCATATAATCGATCTCTACTTTTTTTAATGCCTTTTGTTGCCTATTCACTAAAACTATTTTTCCCCTTTACATTAATAACCTTTCTTGGGCAATGTTTATTGAATTCAGTACTTATGATACTAAATAAATTTTCATAATAACAATTTGTATCTTGATTATTAATTGTTTTGGAGGATAGGTGTTGTGCAATATTAGAATTTAAAAGACCTAGTCTACTTCTTGATATAAGTCTACATTGTTTCTTGCAGTCAACTTTAGGTTTATCACAGCTTATTTTAACAAGGAGACCTTTGTGATCAGAGCGTATCCCCGTAACAATACTACTGCCAATGATCTTGAAGTTACTAAAAATATTATCAATGCATGATGCAGTTTGAAACGTACATCTGGTCGGCTCATTAAAAAGAGAATCCAGATTAAACGACTTAAATAAAGATGTGAACATAGTAACTTCTGGCGACATACTTAAGATATCTATATTAAAGTCACCACAGACCAAAACTTGCTTATTACTATTCAAAATTCTTATTAAAATTTCCTCCATTTTTTGTAGGAATTGACAAATATTTGATGATGGAGGTCTATAAACACAAAGAATAATTAATTTATCCATCTCTGCACAAGCCACTTCACAGATACGATCTATCGAAAGACCACATATATTTTTTCTATCTTTATATTTTAAATTATTTTTCAATAATATAAGACAACCACCACCTTCAGTGATTGTTCTGTTAAATACACTGGCAACCAAAAAATGGGGTATATCGAACTGCATCTTGTTCGGTTTAAGCCATGTTTCTGTAAAACATAATCGGTGTTATTAAAAAAAAGTTAAATACTTGGTTTAAAAAAGGTTTCGTACGAAATGCGCCACGCTCGCCCGAAGCAAGATCGCGTTATCCTTTTTTCGCAAGTGTAACATAACCTAACCAAAGCGAGACAACAGAGCAAAACGGCGAACATGCACCGCGAGATCTTTTTAAAGCAAGTGTTCAAAACGGGTTTAACTTTTTTGTAATAACACCGATTATGTCTAAATTCTCTCTATTTAAAAACAAATCTATGTCTAATATTTTGCCGGAGAAGCGATTAATATTTTGGTGGTATAACGTAACAGTACACTTCTCCTTTGTCTTATTAACTAGTTTAAAATTTTTATCACAGTATCATTAGGTGAATTATAGGATACTGCTGAGTCACTTAACCTACTTATATTATAAGCTATCAATGTAGCTATGTCACGCTTATACTTTTTGGGAAGAAACATACTTTCCTGCGTTAATATAAAGTTGTTAATAAATTTATTAACATCAAAAAATATAAATTTGTCATTATGACGACATGTCAAATTGTATAATAACGTATTTAACATATGAATGTTATTATTATTTTTTTGTGGTAGGGAAATAGAATATGGAAAAGCACATAACATTATGCTAGTCACATTCAACTGTAACAGTTTCTCAAATGTCTTATATAAATCAAACTTTTTTACATCTGAACTGTCCCCTATTAAAATTACAATATTACATTGATTATCAAAGTCTATTGACTATAGGAAGTACAATTCCTATAAGGGTGTATATATTTTTCAAAAGTTTTTTTTTTTTTTTTTTACTAGCAAATACTACGCTTTAGTGAACAATTAAATAAATATGTACTTGTTCCTTTTCCACTGATGGGTCGAAAGCTTTATTTATAAGTTTGTATTCGTACTATTTCCCACTCCTTATGCCTACAATCCAAAATATTTGTACGTTCTTTTGCCAAAAAAAAGAATAATGAAATAACATAAAAGAATTATGGTCGAATTTTCTGTTCCGGAGACAAACTTGTCATGAATTTTTTTTAAGGTCGCTCCAAAATCATAAAGTGTTAAATAACTTTAACATACCAGAACATAAGCGAGCGCATATTCAAAAGCAAATCACGTTAAACCGCGTAGCAATTACACTCATGGGGAAAATAAAAGCGTTAGTTAGCAACTAAACCGGCTAATAGAATTAGCTGAATTCGAGGCACGGAGCGGACGCGCTGCAGAAAATTCAATTATAGTGATTAGTTTCACCCTGCAACTCTGTTGTGTTAAAAGTATCCGTGAATTTTTTCCGATGCCGTTTCAAACTTTATTTCATCGTGACAGAGTCCTTATTTGTTTGGCGTTTCGATAGATTGATGGGTATGCCAATCACGTGTTGCTTAACTCCTGATTCCCACCTGAATTTATAGTGCTAATGCTTGAAAGGAAATTAGGCACGGCTCGATGGTTCTCTATGGGAGTATCGTGAATGTTTGTTTTAGTGTTCCGTTTTTTTTTATGTACAGCAAAAATAGCTCGTGCTTGGACTGCCTAATACGTCTAATGGAAAAATATAGAAACACAGAACACAGGGAGTTTGGCCTTTTAAAATTCAAGGAGTGGAGCGTGTTGGTTGTGTGAATATTACTCAGTATTATGCGATACTGTTTTTAATAAAATTATAAAGCCTAACATGTTTTTGTGCGTTGAACGCATTCATTTTTGGGAGTGTCGGTAACATTTCGACTTTTCTGCATTCCTCGGTTTATTAAATGAGAGAGATTATATGATAATATCATACTCTGATCCTAATAACGATGTCAGTGTGGTGTGCCAACGAACTAGAAGAGGTTCCGAGGTAGTCACCAATCCAAGTACTGACCGTGCCCAACGTTGCTTAATTTCGTTGATCGGATAACAACAGGTGTTTTCAATATTTTACTCGGCACAGTGTTTATCCCTACCACTTTTCATTAAACAAAAAAGTTGCCGATCAGAATTTCAACTACCACAAAAAGTTTCACTCCGAAAATTAAACGCAAATGAAATGTCTTGTCACAGACACTCTAATGAAATGTTGTTACGTAATTTATCCTAAGTTTATAAACAGGGTATTTAAAAATGTGATGCTTATTTAAAAAAAAAACCTAACCACTGGATATAATAGTTGAGTATCCTGTCAAGTGAATGCTTAAATTGATATGTTTTAAATAGTTTTAAAGGTTTTGATAAGTTTTGGTATTATCATAACAAGTTTTATATTCTGAACTTAATCACAATGGCGAAAGCGGGGTGGTAGGGTTTTACATCCCGACTGGGTCGCAACCACCATGTATATGGCGAAAAAACCCGTCATAGTGACTCGCTTCTGCGCGTCGCGTTTCGAGATCAGCCTGTGCATATCCAGTACCGGGTGACTTTCGTCATTATGGCCGGCATGACAGCGGCGACCGGCGATGGATAATCTGTCTCTCGGTGGTTGCCGATGTTTTTGAATTGTACTATGCTTAACATCAGGCATAGTGCAGTCACAAAGTCGTGTTTCGATAAAAAAAAAAAACAGATCATCATTATCATCCGCTTGTAAGAGATCCGTTGCAGAGCCATAGGCTACTTCCCAAAGGAAGGTATGGGCTTAATCACCACTACAGCCTACGACGTATTGGCGATTTCTAACTGCGAAAACACACTTATATGTTTTCCCACATATGGTAGTACTACCAAAACATTTCTCAGGTTCAGGTATCCCCACAATGTTTTCTTTCACCGTCAGGCGATAGTATTAAATTCGTTGGGTAATGCCAGGGATAGAATCTGCGGACATAAAAATGATATTCCAGCAGTCGAACCACTAGACTAGCACCAGTTAACCCATTCACAGATGAAGAGTTTACATACATTGATAATGATTCTTATTCAATATAATAAGAGCAAAACAATGGATTTTATTTCATCAACTTTTATAATATTTTTTGATAATAATTATCATTCTTTGAAATGAAAACAAAGGGAACAAGGGTAAAATATTTTTAATTATTTACTTAATCTAAAGGTTAGACTCGTTTCTTATGTAAACATTAAAATGAGGAAGTTATTAATGTTGATACCCTTACAAATGATAAAAGGGAGCAGTGGAAGAGAAATGTTTACTGAAGGATTTAATTTATTCCGTATACTAATTAGTGTACGTCTTTAATTAGATCCTTTTTTGCAGCATTTTGTGTTTTTTAAATTGTATAATTGGGTTTCAGTTACTTGATATTTTACAGATCAAAGAATACTTTGAAACTGGTTCGATACTTACTTGGTTTTAGTATTAGTAGTAATCTGCTTTGATATACTAGATAATCGAGATAGATTAAGGACAAATAAATGTTAATTTTAAATTCTTATATTTAAACTTTGTTTTATACTAAACTCTTCGATATTTTACGTGCAAGCTCGTACTTGCCGCTACATGCAGAGCAGCCAAAAAGATTGATACGAAATGTACATAAGCTTTCACTCCACGGTTTAGGAAATCCAGTAATTATTTTGTCATAATATCTGACATATACATTACGCCACAACATTTTGTAAATTATCACATGAGTGACATAACAAACTTTAATTACCCTAATGTTCGCAGTTACATTACTGTGAAATTCAGTAAAAGATTAGCCTTCGCGGATACGAAACGTCAAGCTCCGAGGAACGCTGTCACATATTACCACAAAGTTCAAGTTACTTAGTTGTACAATACAGTGGAGTTGCAAACTTATGAATACAGTTCGCGAAAATAAATCACGAACATTATGTATCATAAATCTTATGGGATACGGGAATTTAAAACACGCAAAGGTACGTTTGTCCCATGACGTCACATGTCACACACAATTATAACAGTCATCGTACGATGTGCGGCTTGTTTGCAAATTATGACTCGTATATACTCGTATGCCGCGTTCAAAGCTTCTGCTCTAATAATTGGGACGAAAAATTCTCTGTGAACTTGCTTTTATGGATGTAGTATTTTAAATTTGACATCAATTTTAATGTCACAATTATTGTATCTGTTTTAGCACTTAATTGACCCACATATCATGTAGTTGTTTTTTTTTACACCATAAAATGTTGCATTTATTTTTAGATACGGTTCAGTAGTTTCAGGAAAAATCTACAAACTAGAAAACTTTAGTTCTTTATAATGATAATTTAATTGATTTTATTAGTCTGTTACGATATTTACTTATCAAAAACGATATTATATTATTATTTCAAACAGATACCTTAGAATTACTGTCAGAACAGAATTTCACTCGCATATGTAATGCGTCAAAATCCTGGATGTTACATTTATGACAACATTGTAAGTTATATATAGGTATAAATAAAAACTAAATGATTCTTCTTCTTCTATTTTATTTTTGGCAACCAGTCTTCTATTTAATAGACCATTACAGCCATTGTCAAGTGCGTAACAAGTTACAAGTTTATTGATATAACTTCAATGAACTAACAAGACGGTGGCCATCTTCTTAGAACTCTCTTGGGAGTTTTTGTGGCAAGTCAGAATCCATGCACTGTGGTATTATTTCCGATCCACTTCACTTGTGCACAATAACTAAACTATATTACGTAAAGCACCACCAACGTTACACAATACAGAGCCAAAT
Organism: Antheraea mylitta; assembly: GCA_014332785.1. Taxonomy (NCBI): domain Eukaryota; kingdom Metazoa; phylum Arthropoda; class Insecta; order Lepidoptera; family Saturniidae; genus Antheraea; species Antheraea mylitta. Next base: position 5,135,618 of record JACEII010000017.1, on the reverse strand, counting down.
AACACAAGATTATGGATAAAATATAAAGACCACTACATGGCATTCCAAGATCCCGTCAAAAAAACTCAACGAAATGATTATTGTCTTTCCGGGTTTATCTCTAAACCGGTAGATCTGATTTTATTCGGAATGTTACTGGCTCATTGATGATTTTCTAGATTATTATCTAGGATTTTTTATAAATTCTAAATAGTAAGCATAAAACATAAAGACAACCCATAATTAACACAGAAATAAAAAAATACGTGTGGCACTCGGGGACTGCCGCGGTAAAGCTATTGCATAGAATTTTTTATTAACTTATGCAATTATAACTATTTATTTATTTTATTTATGCAGTATTTTTTTCCTTTGTTTTTTTTCTTCTTTGATATTAATTCAAGTTACACTTTTTGAGCGTGGTGACCAATAAGAAAACATTTTTTTTCTTTTATTAAATAAATGAGAAATTAATATTGTTCAAAATATTTTTATTACCTTACAATACATGTAGGTTATTCAGGAATACACTTTGTACACAAATTATACGAGTACAGTTATTCACTGTTGTACATAGATGATAAATACCTATACACCAGTATACTTTCTTACAAACAGCTGATTACGTATTCATCCGATTTCGGAGCAGCTCGTCCCGATCCGTGCCAGCTTTGTATAGTCGTACCATATATACATTAAGCGAACGCTCGGCCGAGCTACATGGTGAGCAGAGTGGGGGGTGTTAGGTTTTTTCGTTACGGAAATTTTTGGATTCGGTCTCCACGCTCAAGGCCCGCGATTGAAGCTATGCAATAGCTTAAAAGAGGATTCTAATGAAATCACGTAAACGAGTTATTGATACCATTTAAAATAAGTCTGGAAAAACACATGTAAATGTGTTATGTTTTTATATAATCTATTTATATACGTCCGGATAACGCGGACGCGACGAGGACGGACAATCAAAGCGTGGTTAGTGTTGCGGTAAATGGAATATATCGATCAATTTCACAGGCTGGTACTGTCATCCATTAAATTTCCATGTGAATATTGCGTCCGTGCATTGTAAACTCTATGTTAGGCGTAATATAGCTTGAAGCTTTTTCTTTTCAAATCATAGGAGGCAAACGACCTGGTGAGTCACAATCATCCATAGATACTAGCAAGACCAGGGGAGTCGCAAGCGCGTTGCTTGTATTTTAAAGAAAATCGCAACTCCTCGCTATTCCAGCGCAAATCAATGATTCGCTATTATTCTATTTTTAACAAGCGAGCTCGGCGTACGTTTTTCTACCTTTATAATAAAAAAACCTTGACCAATTATATACCGAACCTTTCCACATAAAAGAGCAAGATGTCAATGTCGTGTCAACAACAACATATTTGTTGCTTAGAGAAATTAATTAATTTTACATATATAAATTACAGAAACGAGTGATGTGTAGTCTTAAAATTTGAAAATAATATTTTTCATTTGTGTTTTAACAGTCTCGAAACTAAAACACTTTGAAATGCGTAAGTACAAATAGGTTTCCGACTAAAGAAAAATTTTGACATACTATAGAATGTAGATGTACTTACTATACATGTAGAAGCCAGCTCAATACAAGCAATACCATTTCACCAACACAATCCGTTTTTGAATATAACAACTCTGATTGTAATCTAATCGAATATCAAGCACAAAATAGTGTTATGGACGATAATTTATCATCTGATTGCATTAATGTTAAACTACGCGCGAAAGTATGTAATGATATAGATAAATCTATTTGTGCATTTCATTCTGAAGACGTATTGCGAACATTGATTAGGCAAGAATTAGAGGATATTCTATCTGGTTACGTGTATGTTAATTTAAAGGAACCTTTAGAATGAATTAAAACTATTAAAGAAGATCTATGCCACATAAAAGAATCTAAAGATATTTACTACTGTTCTCGTACTGCTATGAAACTATCGGAGAGCTCTCGTCCCCGCTCTATACTTGTGAAATTAAGCAGTCTCCGCCTTCGGGATACATTACTAGCGGCTGTTATGAAACATTACAAGATTAATTCGAAAAATAAATTACAGTCCTGTGATCTAGGAATAAAAAACTTAAATTCATCGCCTATATATCTCACAGAACATCTGTCACCCGAAAATAAAACGTTACATGCAGCAGCAAGACATAAGGTAAAAGAACTACAATTTAAATATTTTTGGGTACGTGGAGGTAAAATATTTATGCGTCAAAATGATACACATCCATGTGTTCTCGTGAAGGACTTAAATACTTTAAATAATGTTAGTTTTAATTTATTACTTATAATTTTGTTATTATTTTTTTCTTTTTTATTATTTAATGTGTAATCTTACACTGAAATAGTTTAAAGTATTATAATTCGATAATCTTAATATTTATTATCAAAATGTACGTGGGTTGAATACTAAAACAACAGGGGTATATTTAAACATATTGAATAATGATTTCGATATCATTTGTCTTTCTGAAACTTGGCTCAATTCGTCTGTTTTTGATAATGAACTTTTTAACGAACAATATTTAGTATATAGACGTGATAGGGAAACTAGCAGCTTCCACCCGAAAAGAACTGGAGGCGGTGTTCTTATAGCTGTCTCAAAGAAATTGAATTCAAGGAGTTTGTATGATTATGAATCTGGGTGTGAAGATATTTGGCTTAGCATAGATGTACAAAACTCTCAACATATTGATAAAAAATGTATATATGTTGTGTATACCTACCACCACCTAAACAAAAAAACATATTTAAACATTTTTTTCTTGGTAATATCAACAGAAATATGGAAACACCTAAACATGTTCTAAATACTCGGTGATTTTAATTTACCATGCATTGAGTGGCATGAAGGAGAAGAAGCATTCATTAATATATCGATGACAAGTAACAAAACTATTGCCGAAAGTCTCATTAACTGTATGGCTCTCAATAACTTTCTTCAATATAATAACGTTACCAACGATAGAGGGCGCATTTTAGATTTAATTTTAAGTAATTTGCCAATTGAAAATGTAGTATGGAGTAAAAGTTTATTAAGTAAATTAGACCCTTCACATCCCCCATTATTATTCAAAATGTCTAATCTAGATTTAGATTTTTTTTTATGTCATAGGAGGCAAACGAACAGATGGGTCACCTGATGTTAGGTGATCACCACCGTCCATAGACACTTGCAACACCAGAGGAGTCACAAGTGCGTTGCCAGCCTGTGTTTGGGAGGAGGGCGGGGGGACAGGAAGGGAAGGAGGTAGGGGAAGGGGAGGGTAGGTGGGTCTCCGACTCTCTCACTGACCGAACGAAACGCAACAATGCAAGCACTGTTACTTCACGTCGGTTTTCTGTGAGAGGGTGGTGCTTCCCCGGACGGGCCGACCCATTCGGGCTGAAAACAATAATAGCTTCAGCTTGGTAGAGCCACTACCGAAAGATTATATGAAACCTAATAATGTAGCGCGATTTCATTACTTCAAAGCAGACTTTGACAGTATTATTAAGAAGCTTAGTGATATAAACTGGAATGTTGAGCTTACAGATTTTGATAATGTGGAATCCATGGTGACTACATTTTATAAGATTATCCGTAAAGTTATTTACGATTTTGTCCCTAAAAGAATTCCAAAAAATAATAAATATCCTAGTTGGTACACAAACAGTTTAAAAAGAATGTTGAGGGAAAAAAATAAATATAGAATTAAAATAAAAAAATACCAAAACCCCTTAGATTCCATCAGTTACGATGTGTTAAAAGAAAGATGTGAAAAATATACTAAGGTTTGTTACAAAAATTATATTGAATTACTTGAAAAATCTCTCAAGCGTAATCCAAAATTGTTCTGGTCTTTTATTAAAAATAATCGTAAAACTCTAGCTCGTATCCTAATCCCATGTATCTTAATAATCATGTAGCATCAAATGGATCCGAAATATGTTCATTATTCGCCCTACATTTTTCATCGGTTTATTTAAAACCTGGTTGTAATCATACAGCAAATAATCTTATCACTTTCCACGATTCCAAATGTTTAAGTTCATTTACAATAAATAAGGATGAAGTTTACAAAGCTCTTAAAAACCTAGATTCCTCTAAAGGTGCTGGATCTGATGAAATTCCATTTGTATTCGCCAAAAAATGTGCTGAGCCCTTATGTTATCCATTAAGTATTATATCCAATAGGTCCTTACAGTCGGGTATATTTCCAACAATTTGAACTGATCGAATCTCTTTTACATCCCATTGTTTTCTGGCATGTCAAATCAATTATTACAGAGAATCAGCATGGATTTATGAAATCTAGATCTACGTTGACGAATCTGTTTCTCTATCATCACGTTTTGATTAACTCTGTAGATAACCGCATCCCTATGGATGTTATATACACAGATTTCTCCAAAGCATTCGAGTCGGTGGATCATGAAATACTGTTATTAAAATTATCTTCTATGGGTATTACTGGAATTTTACTGAATTGGTTTGAATTATATTTAAGAGGCCGTAAATCCATTTTGGTAGCATATGGATTTTCATCTTCTCTATGCCCCATCTATTCAAGAGTCCCTCAGGGTTCTCACCTAGGTCCAATCCTATTTAATATATTTATAAATGATATTACATCTTGTTTTAAATACTCTGATTTCTATCTTTATGCTGATGATCTTAAAATAGCTAAATCAATGTATACGCCAGAAGATACGATTTTACTTCAAGAAGACTTGAACCGTGTAGTACAATGGTACTATACAAATAAAATGAAACTTAATATTAATAAATGTTATTATATAAGATTTACTGGAGATAATTCCAACTCTCAATGTGTTTATGAAGTTGATTATATAATAGATCTAGGTATAGTCTTTGATTAGAAACTGAAATTTGATATACACATAAACAATATTATTAAAAAATCTTTTAAAATTTTAGGTTTTATTTTGAGGAATTGTTAGAATTTTAAGAATTGCAATACTAAAATACATCTATATAAATCATTAGTAAGACCTAATTTAGAATATTGCAGTCTAATCTGGAATCCACACTATGATATTTATATAAAAAACATAGAACGAGTACAGAATAGATTTTTATGGCATCTCTATTACAATAGCAATGTAGTCAATAAGATTACAAAATATAATGACCGACTTAATCACTTCAAACTATCCTCCTTAAATAATAGAAGAGTAATATTAGAACTTTTATTTTTATTTGATATTTTTCATGACAAAATTGATTGTCCACAAATTACTAATCACTTCAAATTTAATATTCCTGTTAAGCTTCTAAGATCTAATAAATATGTCCCATTTTACATTTCTCATTCACGTACTAATTTAGGCTTTTACTCTCCAGTCAACAGAATATCTAGGTCATATAACTCATTTCATAAAACGTGCGACATTTTCTCTACTAAACGAAATCATTTTAAAACAGCGTTAGAAGCATATCAGTCTATTCACAAAATACAGCTTTAATTGGTTTAGTATTTCTTTTTATTTTTTTCACTCCCTTTCTGTTAATTTGTTATACTCCTAATGTTTTAAAGTATGATTTAAGAGTATCAATTAATTGCAGTATTTTATTACTTTTTCTGTTTCAATTTCTTTGTTTTTGTATTATTATGTTAAATCTTTAAATATGTAAAATAGTTTAATATTTACTTTATGAATATTTAATTAAGTGTTGGAGCATGTCGTGGTTGTCTATAAGTATGACTACATTTATAACGAATTATAATAGTTCTACTTATTATATTTTTACTAGTGTATTGTCATGTTGACGACCCTAAAATAAATAAATAAATAAGATGGCGAACATTTAGCAAGCGCGGTGCATTTAAAACATAACCCTTTTAAAGCTAGTTTTCAATACGTATTTAACTTTTCTGTAATAACACCATATTAGAATGAGTGATTAGCTGAAATAGAGTGGTATCCGAGAAGGTTTTAGTTATTGAGTTCCTACGCTGCGTAATTTTAAATGCCGCTTGCTGCGGCAAGGTCGTTATTTTTACATATGAATTTCTGGGCAAATAAAAGCAATCAGTGTGTTGTCGTTCGTGGCTACCATAAAACGTGCGTAGACTCACCGACATGATTTTTATTTTTTCTAAGAAATAATTTTTATGCTGAAACATGTAGTATTTATTTATTTGTTCCACACATGTCGTTCAAAATGGATAAAAATAGATTCCAAATTTCAATAAGAGGAACATCTATTCACAAACTCTATAGCTTGAATCATTTTGCGTCTTCCTTAAATTTCGGCTTTGCAAAGTTCCAATGAATTATAACAATCTTGTAATATATAAGAATAATTTCGTATCCCTTTCACTCCTACTAGCAGAGAGCGCTGTATTTTTCACTCGTTCGCTCAAGATAAATCGATATCTATGATCGCAAGAGTACAGCACTATAGGTCAAAAAAACACAATGCGTGCGCATTTAACAACAAACAATATTTATTCGTTTCAGGAAATTTACTCTATGAACTATGGAAGTGATTATAATCAATTTGAATGCGTTCATAATAACAATACTAAATACGTTCATGCTTAATCACATACTAATTCACACTCAATTATTAATTGTCGCATGATTAAGTCACAGACACTGGACCTATGAACACACAATAGTGATCGACGTGTTTGGGATAATTGATAATATTCTAAGATCTGTTTATATCGCGGCCGTGATTCAAACATAAAGCCTTTATCATCAACAGTAAAATAGTATTTTTTTTTTATTATTGACTAGCTGTGCTTGTGACTTTATTCGCGTGAAACCTGTCTGTATTTTTTTATGCCATAGGAGGCAAACGAATAGTTGAGTAGCCTGATGTTAAGTGATCACCGCCGTCCATAGACACCAGCAACACCAGAGGAGTCGCAAGTTCATTGCCAGCGTGTGTTGGTGGCCAAGGGAAGAGGGAAGGAGAAGAGGAAGAAGGGATAGGGAGGGAAAGGGTCCTCCGGCGCTCTCACTGACCGAACGAAACGCAACAATCCAAGCATTGTTACTTCACGTCGGTTTTTGTGAGAGGATGGTACTAACCCGGACGAGCCGACCCATTCTTATTGAAACCAGTCATAGCTTCAGCGTGGCTCTACGACCTATAAAACGTATGTATAATGTATGACGTGTTTGTATAATGTATAACGTGTTTGTATTACTGTGTAACGTGTCTGTATCACGGCGAGCTTACTGAAGAGTTTTTTTTTTAACTTTATTTTTGGCAATTAATCTTTCCGATTATTACTGCCATCGTCACGTAGTCGATAATATTACAAACGTCGTGCAATCACTTCAATATTGCGTCGTGTGAGTCAATATTCTAACAAGATGGTGGATCCCTTGTTAGAACCTGCTAGGGAGTTTTTGTGGCATCTCAGAATTTCATGCTCCGTGGTATTATTTTCTATTCACTTCACTTATGCACAATAAACTGACTAGATTACGTAAAACTCCACCAAATTTACAAAATATAGAGTCCAATAACACAAGATTATGAATAAAATATAAAATCCACTACATGACAGACTAAAATCCCGCCAAAAACTCTACTGAAGAGTTATTTAATTTAATTCCTTCCTCCCCTTTCCAGAACCGATCCACGCGCACTTGTATTCAGAGCCGCAGTTTTACGGCAAATTGTATATGGGCACGAACTAAAAAGTTCGTAAGGTCTTATCTTTGCTGTAGCGTAAAATTGTGGAACAAATTCCAGGCCTGTGTGTTCCCTCTTTCCTATGACATGAGATCCTTCAAGCGTAACGTGAAAAGACCTTTACGCAGTCCGGTATGACAGTGACGACCGGTGATGAATAGTTTCTTGGTGGTCGCATTTGCTTTTGGATTGTACCACGCTTACCATCAGGCATAGTGCAGTCACTTTGTTGTTTTTTTTATTTTGATTCCATTTTATACACCACGACGTGGATGAACAGTGTTTCAATATAAATGGCCACACGTAGATAAATTCTAAAACAGTCATACATAGTGTGTGGACGTTGAAATATTGCGCGGTTAGCGTTGCGGTCTCTATCAATGAGTTTCACCTGGCACTAGTGGACTCGCTTAATTTTGTGATGCTCTTTCAGTAGCTATGCATCGTGCTTTGTGGTTTAGTTCTCTTAATTGATTTATGTGGAATGGATACAAGAAACCTAATACCTGACAGTATTGTTTGAAAACATTGCAGCTGCATAGCAAATATTAGCATTCATGTCGTGCTGATATAAGGAACCCGATGTCCGTAGATACGAACCCGGGTATGAACCAAAGAATTTTTGGGAATTCACATATATTTTCTAATTTAAATTGGTAACAATATCGACGAACTGTTAAGAAAAACACCGTGAGGAAATCTGAACCTGAAAATAGAAGATATTCATATAATATTGTACGTGGGAAAATATAGAATTGTGGATTTCTCAGACTTTGAAATCACCAATACATCGTGGGCTGGCGTGGTGATTTCGTCCATACCTTCCTTCGGGGGGAGACCTATGGCCCTGCAGTAAGTTTCTTACACGCTGATGATAGTAATTATACGTTAGGATATAAATCATAGTTTATCCATGAAATATTTTTAATATTCTTGTATTATTCTTTTTACGATAATCTTTTGTTTCATTAATATTTGTCTTCGAATTATCTACGGCACTTGCATGTATAAATCACAACATATTCAAAAACTAAGCTCTCCGCCACGTCTGTCTGTCTGCTCGCATTAAACTCAATAACCACAGAATGGATTTCCATGAGGTTTTTACCAGAATATAAAGTGATTTACGAGAAAGACTTAGGTATATACTTTGTCAAGGTTTCTTTGTTAATAGGGCTGGATAACGTGCACTGGACTCACTAATAATATATAATTGAAGGCCAGTTTTATATCGAGTTTTTTTATCTAAAAGTAAATGGATACGCAAATGTAAATTAATTTACATTACGAATTTGAAAACATCTCCAAGGCATATTTCCATTAAATAGACAAAACAGGTCTAAAACTGACACTGTATTTACATTTCTCTCGAATGAATTAACTGCGTGGGTAGCCTGGTCCATTAAATTTACAAACAGAGTTAAAAGTCTTCACAACAGTCCCTTTGATGTCAAAATAACAATTTGAATTGGATTTCAATGGGAATTAAAACATTTCGGAAACAAAAATTACCTTCATCTAGATAAACAACAGAAACCGTGTTTTACATCTATCTTAAAAAATAACTATTACATTATATTTCTATAGGGTTCGGCTGAACATTTTGTAAACACACCCTTAGGTTACTTCAATTATTGAAAAGAGATTTCTCAGGTCTTTAAGAAAATAAGTTACATTACATTACATCTACAGTTAACTCTGGTGCAGAAATAATTTACTCTCATTATATCGCAGTATCGTATACTATATTATCAAAATTTTCATTCGTAGGACTCGGTAATATTCTATTGTTAAGCACTTTTTAATTTAAATTGACTAAATTTTTAATTCAAACAAGTTTTGCCTGCCTGCAAGTTGAAATATTTTACGTAAGGAAGAACATGAGATTCTCTAAGCATATTGTAAGTCTACAACTATTAGGCACCGTATCTCGGTCTTATATTTAAATAAATAAAAGAAAATTTCAAGCCTTATATTTCCTGCAAAGCAAATATGAACTAAACGTAAACGTACATAATAATCATAAACATGTAAAAATCTTATAACTATGCTTTTATTTATTTGCAAAAACCCCTGCTCGTGTGAAGGCCTCCTCCAAAGACGTCCATTTGTCCCTATCTTGAGCCACTTTTAACCAGTTTGTGCCCGCTGTTGTTTTGATGTCATCTTGCTACTTGGCCCACCCATTTACATTTTTCCCTTTGGGCATGGACCAGAATGTCGATGGCTTTAAGTCTTATATTGCTTTAAATATTGCATTAAATTCTTGAGTATGCCTCTTTACTGTCAGATATGTGGTCTATGTTAAGATGTGATAATGATCTCTAACTAAAAATACAAGACAATATGTAATTGTCCCTAATTATATCAAAAGATTTAAACATATGGACAATGGTAAGAAGTTCTTATTACAATAAACATGAATAACGTTATTAATAGAAGTATACTTTTCAACACTACTTTTAAAATGAAATATTACAAGTAACTAGTAAAAAATGGTATACAAAAGAGCGAATAAAATAAATTTTATACTGATAGAAGACATTTTCGATTCATTCTCAAGTTGCTTCGTAAAGAGATCTTTGCAAATGATTTTCCGTTTCATTGAAGCTTTCAATGCGACGTGTTTATATTCATATATATTTGAATAAGTAAAAAGTGCATTTCGAGTAAACAGCTTTATTTCGGTACTAACGATGAAAGTGCAAATAATATTGAGAAATGTAGAGGAATTTGTACATTTGAATATTGAAGGGAGTTGTTTCTTTTATTCGTTACTAATATTATAATTACGAAAGCTTCTCTGTCTGTCATACTGCCATACCAAAACTGCTGAATAGTTTTAAATAAAATTTGGTACACAGATTTAGAGCCTGAGCAAGGAGATAGTTTTTAATGCGAAAGAAGGGTTGTAAGTGGTTAAAATGGTAGATGAAAAGATGATTACAAGTATCGTCATTTTTAGAGCTAAAAGCGTTTAACTTATTTTTTAGGCTGTTGATTCGATATAAATAAATATGGCATTCAAAGTTAGTAAAAGTTTTACCTCAAGGTTTTAAAATAATAATAAGAAATGGGGGATGAAAATTTCTATGGAAATACACAAAGTTTAGAACATTCTTTCAGTGTTAGATAGCTCATTTATCGATGCTATAGGCTATCGATACGCTGAAACCAATAGGAGTGGAGCACTAATAAAGAATGTTTCAAAATCGGGACTATATCCAATGTTTTAGTGTCAATTAACCCAAAGTCATTATTCCACGCCGACGAAATCGCGAGCAAAAGCTAGTGAATTTTATATTTCGTGGTACCATATTTTTATGCTTTAGCGTTTGACGACCATCCCATCTGACGGTGTGAATTAAGATGAGAAATAAGTAGGAGGTTGGATTTCATTACATGGACCTTCCAATGAAACTTTTGCTATCCAAATATAAGCCAAAGCCAAATACAAAATAGGGTACCTCAAATGTTTAATTTACGTATACACTAGATAACTTTAGGTTGTCTTATTGTAATGAACATCTGAGAGAGCGGCTCTTAATTGTACATACCAAGGTGCAAAGCAATATGCATGCCGAGCGATCTCTGTCACCTTCCGAGATAAAATCTTACCTATTCTTGTAAATATATTATTTTATAGAACAGACATCTTATTTACAACTACAACCTGAGCATTGAATGAAGGAAAACGTTATAATAATACTATGATAATTCCTAATGCGCTAGAAATCGGACATCTAGCCGTATGGCTGTATTATGGCATTCTTTTTAGTGTTAGTAATTTGTGGGTTTAGCATGATATGTTTTAATAATATGGTATGTGACGTCACAGTGTCTAGTGGCAATGAAACTACAGTGATCAACGAGAAATCGGATATCTATTGCTAGTCGTTATACATATTATGGCTTGCAAGCTTCTCCGATACAGAGTATATGTATGTATATGACAGAACAATAGAACGATAGAAAATAAAAATGAGTCCTTTGTTGCATGCACGTAGCATAGTATACGTGAACCAATTGGGTATAGACCCTTAAGACTAACATGGTTATTGTAACATATATATTTACCGGCTGATCATGGGGTGGGACATGTATAAGTGTTCTTTAATAGCATCTGTGCCCTGCTTATCAAACATTACAAGTGTACAAGTTTACAAGCTCACAAGTTACATGTTGCAAGAACTTTGTCACAAGTAATGGTAAGTTATGTTTATGGAATATACGAGTCTACAAACTCACGAGTTACGATACACAAGTAAATTTTATAAAAGTTTATTTGAACTTACATTTGTAATTAAAAAAATGAATTTTTTGCTAAATTGGCAAAATGCTTTTTCTACCGTATTACATGTCGATAGTATCAAAATTAAGGTATAATAATTATTGAAGTTAATATAGAAAATAAAGAACTTTATCGAATAATTTGATTTTGACCGTTTATATTATATATTATATTATAATTTTAGAGATAACAGAAATTTTTCAAACTTTTTCTCAACAATTTACATGTTACAAGCTACCCGGGGTATTTATAATAAACAAAATACTAATAAGTACGAAATAGGACTTCTATTATAAACAAATATTCTAATATTTAAATACTAGTAAGTAATAGATGTTAAGCAGAAATGCCTCGCACTAACAACTTATAAACTTTCTACGAACTCAGCCGCAGTACTCTGCTCAGACACTCCGACCGGCATACATAGTTAAAATACTTCCTAGCTTTAAACTTAAACGGGAAACTTGCGAAGCCTCCACTGTATTATGGTCAATGGAAACTGAGTGAAAAGTGGGAAAAAAAATTTCAAAGTCCGCAAAAAACTTGGAAAGTTAAATGTTTCCCAGTTACACTGAGATTTTTATACGGAGCTCTTTAACGGGAACGGCTCTTCACGGCCATTTTATTGTTGACAAAAGAATGAAAATGATATTCTCAACGCTTATTCTCATTTGGTTAGAGCCGAGAATAGTTATTCTTACGATTATAAGAAAGGATTTTTAAAACTCATTAAGGCTTTTCATGATCAATATTGAATTAAATTAAATGACTGCCTAAATGGCAGTAAATTTTAGTTTTTGTTTTTCATACTAAAGTAAATTTGATTGAAGATTCCATATTATATAACCACTAGCTTCTGCTCGCAACTTCGTCCATGTAGAACAGTTACTTTAGGCTAACGATAAGTCGCAGCGGAAGCTATTAAAAGGAAAAAAAACCCTATTTTTGAAACATTTGTGACTGGTGATTTGCTTCTATTAGTTTTAGAGTGATGATATATTTCATTATAGTCTTCCTCGATAAATGAGCTATATAATATCAAAAGAATTTTTCAAATCAGACCAGTTCTTCGTGAGATTAGTGCGTTGATGCAAACAAACTCTTCAGCTTTATAATATTAGTTTTTTTATGTCATAGGAGGCAAACGAAAAAGTGGATCACCCGATGTTAACTGATTACCACTGTCCATAGATACTAGCAGCACCATGGGAGTCACAATTACGTTGCCAGCCTGTATTTGGGGGAAGGAGGGGAAAGGTTTAGAAGAGCGGGGAGGGGAGGTGAGATGAGGGACATGGGCCTCCGGTGCTCGCAGTGACCGAACAAAATGCAGCAATGCAAGCACTGTTACTTCACATCGGTGTTTCTGTAGGAGGGTGGTACTACTCCGGCGAGCCGACCCATTCATGCTGAAATAGCTTCAGCGTGACCCTACCTCTACACTAGTATAGATTATCTACTGTTTTCTGAAAATTGTTTTGCTATTTCATTGGAATTTTCTTTTTTAATCTAATATAACTGTTTTACCGATGTCTGATATGGCAACATCATGGCTTTTTCAAATTTACACCTCCCGTCGCTGACTCACTTAAAATCTAGAAGCAAGATGACGACAACCGTTTTATAAATACTTCACCACGCGTAAGCTAGTGTCATGGTATAGCATACGCAGCACTGTTGTCTCCCAATAGAAGAGGCTTTTAAAGAAACGACTGAAATACGTCTTCAATGTCGACGGGAATACAAACATGATGCCGTTGGTGTTAGAGGCGAAGGTAACCATTTACCATCAAGTGGCTTATTTACTTGTTTGTTGCCGTTTAGGTATAGAAAAAACGTTTGCAGTAGATTATATGTACAGGAAAACAATCTTATTATGTAACACAATCACTTGTTTATTAACAACTGACAATATCGTGGGTGGGTGCACTAATCACCCACTATGAGTACCCTCGCATTAAATAAAGTATTGATAGTCCGGTGAACCTGTAAAAACCTAGCTAGGTCAATAGCGTAAACAGTTCGATAAAAAAAAGGATTAAAGTATCTATATTCTTGACACTGATCCCACTATACCCAACACAGTGTTTACCCCCACCACGTTTGTCACACAAAAATATTTTTTATGTCATTTTGGAAGCAACCGAACAGGCGGGTCGCCTAATGTTAAGCGATCACCGCCGTCCATAGACACAAGCAACACCAGAAGAGTCGCAAGTGCATTGCCAGCTTGAGTTTTGGGGGAAATGGGGGAAAGGGGATGGGGATAGAAGAGGGGAGAGGAGAGGAAGGAAGATGGGCCACCAAAATTTCAAAGCCCTTCCATAAGATGTTTTCCTTTAAAACATGCGTATTTCTCCTTACAGTTCACACAATCAAATTAAATTATTGACCACAACATAAAAATAATTATAATACGTACGATAAATGTATTAAAAACAACACACGTATTTCATATTAATTAGAATTGTTAAAGTAATCTATTGTTATGATATTGTAAAGGTTCGGGAGTTGAAAATATGGTTCTCATTATTACGATACGGGTGTTATGATAGCGCATCGTTTGGAAGGGCGCGGGACTACTAGGCCACAGTATAAATTTGAGACACAGTACGGAAACTACAAACAAACACTTGAAAACGTCACACACACACAAACACGCGTATCGACGAATTCTATGGACAGCACCGCGAGGTCCGTTTAGCGGTCGTGTCGATGCGCATGTTTGTGTGAGTGTGCTGGTGCGAGCGTTTATAGGGAGTTTCCATACTTGGTGTTATGAGTACTGTGACTCGGCTGGCGACCTTCGTGAACTCTTTGTTGATTTATTCATTGTTCTCAGCTAAAATTATTAACTCGAACTTTAACTCATTTACGTATTTATCTTCAAAATATCTTGGACATGTATTTACATTTCATCGTTGAATTTGACACAAAAAGAGAACGAAAATTATAAAAAAAAAGATAATATCAGAATAATATTTCAAAAGTATTTGTTGAGATCTTGTAAAACATATTATTATTTTAAACATACTATATGTATGTCATACTTAATATTTAGCCTTTAATATCATTCCAACAACTAAGATGAATCTAACAACACCTTCCATATTATAATGTATGAAACCGGTTATGGTATTATAAAAGAAATAAATTAATCTACGTGCATAAAAACCATGGTGTGTTTTAAATACACAAGATAGAAGTAGAACTTTTGTATCGCAGAGAAACATTTTCATTAAAAAATGCATCAAAAAGCCAACGTCACGCGGTGTTCTCTTGCGGTTACCCATCCAAGTACTGACCGCGCTCAACGTTGCTTAACTTCGGTGATCGGTGATGGACCGGTGTTTTCAACACTCTAACCGACATAGTGTTAACCCCTACCATTTTAATCACCCAAAAATGTGCCAATCAGAATCAGAATCAAAAATATCATCTTCTATCTGTGCAGTTTAGTAATAAAATAATAAATAATGCCTAATACAGTAAAATGAATCAAGTCAAATAACACAAAACAAATAAGATGCTTTATTTATTTAATTGCGATCTCATCAACGAATAATCTCTGTTACATTATACGATACTTTAGATTTCTCATTTGTCGAAACAAACCGAGAATCAAGACGCTTCAGGCAAATTTCATTAGTATCTTATACGTCGAATAAAATAATATTGCCTTACGAAAACCTGATTATTTCGAATTAAATCCAAGGCTTTTCGTACATTTGCACGAACTATTAAGCAACTTGAATCGTTTCGTTTGTGTTAATTGTACGCTTAAAATCCATTGATTCTTTCATCGGTCTTTGATTAACCGAAATGAATATTGGCTGAATTAAATTTATTCGTTGACTTTGTAAATTTAAGAGGAAATAATTATGTTAAGGATAAAATTGTAGTAATATAATTTGATTGAATTTTAAACACTAATATTCTATATACATATAAGGGAAATTTGGTTCCTTTGAGGCTTAATCACATAAAAATTACTGAATATAATGGCATAGGATTATGATCTTTCTATGCGAAATGTTTCGTAGATGATTCTAAGATACTTATTTTTTGGATTAAATTAACCCTTTGCTATTTTTTAATGCCCACCGTAGCGGTCGGGCATTAAATAGTATTTTGAATAAAGTAAAATTGTTAAACAAATATCTTCATCTTTACTCAATTTGGAAATGTCTATTCAGTATACAGTGATATATTGCCGCTGATATTATAAGAATATGTACCAATACTTATGTGTCCTAATATTTCCGTTAGTATGATTGGAGGGGGCAATGGAACCGTGTAAATAGGCCCCACCAGTACACCATTGGAGTGTAAGGGGTGTCGAGTAACATCTTAAGACTTGAGACATCCAAGCCAACCTCACCTACACGTCATGCACCCTGCCGAATAACGAACGAGGCAATGGCGAAAGCGGGGTGGCTGACTGGGTCGCAACCACCATGTATATGGCGAAAAAGCCCGTCATAATGACTCGCTTCTGCGCGTCACGTTTTGGCATCAGCCTGTGCATATCCAGTACCGAGTGACTTTCGTCATTATGGCCGGCATGACAGCGGCGACTGGCGATGGATACTCTGTCTCTCGGTGATTGCCAATGTTTTTGGATTGTACTATGCTTAACATCAGGCATAGAGTAGTCACTATGTCATGCTTCAATAAAAAAAAAATATATGCGGTAAAAATACATTGAAAACATAAAGCGGTTAGTGGCCTAGCGTATATAAATAAAAACAACAAGAACCCCAAATAAAAACGTAGTCTGACCTGCAACTCAGCACCTCGTATCGAACAGCGGCGTCCCAGGCGTGATGTGCGGTGTCTGAAGATTATTATCCCGCTATGAGCGGGCGAAGCAGATATATGCGAAAGATAGTCACAGGAAAAAACTTAAAGCGTAAAGTACAATGCTTTCGTCGACGGTGGTATCAAGCGAATTGTCTATGAAAAAACAAATCGTAGCGTTGCGTCAAATTTTAAAATCATTCCAATTTTCTTCAATTCAAATTTTTCATCTTATTCGGTGTGCGTTACGGCGTACGGCGTGTTTTTTAAAATAAACCTAACACCCGTTCGCAGCGTCACCTACCGGATCCTATTAAAATAAAAACTAAACTACATATATTGCTGATAAATGTCTTCCCAGTATAGGCGATAAATAAGTTTTTTATTAGAAGGAAAGATCATTTTAAACAATCTTTTCGATACTTGAAACATGTTTATATATTCAAAATTCTATTGTCTAATAATCTCATTAAAATAAATATGATGTTAAGTTTCCTTGTTAAAATTCTTGTCACAAATAATACCTCTGCGTGAGATATGAATAAAGTTAGCATGTTGAAACAATAACCTCGATTCAAGGTGAAGAGATATTTTATTCATACTGGCAAAACATCAGTTCGTTCTCGCGCCCTTCTTTTTAACAAAGAGAAATGCATTACCGACGGGCATGCAAATCTAACCAAGCAACTAAACCAACAATTGGCCGCAGCTGGAAGATTTTCACTCTGTCTTTATAACAGATTTAAATGATAGAATGGAGGGAATTTCTCCTTACGCTTTTTAGTTCATTGTCATATTTGCATTGTGCAAAAAAGAGTCATTTTTAAGAAAATATGCTCTAACGTTCTATTTCACTGAAGCTTATAGAATTGTGAAACTTGAGTCTTCTCGGTATAGTATATCTAGCATAGTTACAGTACTTAGGTATCGGTTTTATGAATCTAATTTTAACTATAATTCCGATTAGAGAACGTAAAATGTGTGAATTCTCGATACACATATAAAACAATTCGTTTAAAATTAAAAGAGATAAAATAATTCACTTTATAATTTCTGACTGTTCTATAGAATTTTTTACCTAAAAGAAACAAGAAAAATATAGAATAGTATTTTTTTTTTCGAACTGACTACGCTATTGGCCTTACTGGCCTTCACAGCTTCACCGGACTACATATAGAATAGTGACACGAAGATGCTCCGAATAAGAAATAAAGGATATTTAACATCAGAGTGGCTGCAAATGCCAACTCCGTAGTAGGTGAATGTTAGTGCATACCTTTTTTTTTAATATTTATTTAAAGGCAAGGCGTGTATTTGTTATCCTCTCTCTATTCTACGCCTTTGTTACTCCCTACTTTTTAAACTATAACTTTTTTTTCTCGAACTGGCTACGCTATTGACCTAGCAAACAAGATTTTACCATCTTTACCGGACTACTAAGGCCAGTCCTTAAGGCGCTCAGCCGATTTTATTTTGACTAGCTCAAGGTACACAACCTAATTAACACGATCCCACCATCAAATAACTAAAAAAGTTTCAGTGTTTTAGTCGGATTTCTTGTTTTTCTATATATAATTTAGAATCTTTAATAATTGCTTTTAAGGTGTTGAATTCATGTAATCGTTTCGTAACTAAATAATTTCCTTTCCATCCATTAAGTGGTGACATTTAGGTATCGATTCTCTTTTACCCACTGGGATGGAACGAAGCGAAAAACAAGACGACAAAATGTACTGCTAAGACAAAAAAAAAAGTAGTAATTAAGTATTCTTGAAGCGCAGTTGGACGCCCGTGGGTAAATTATTCGGAGATCTTTCCTCCTACATGGACTTACGAAGAGTAGATAAGTAAATAATTAAGCATTTACAAAATAATCTTTTTTTTTATTTATTGGGTAACAAGGAAATCTTCTAACAAAAGAAAGAGACCTTATGTAGGTTCACATTATTATAAAAACGTAACTAGACTTATTACTATGTCACAATAATGAAAACAGTAAAAATGAAATGATTATTTATGTCCCCCTTTTTTTCTCTCTCGAACTGACTAAGCTGTTGGCCTTACTAGGCCTTCACAGCCTCATCGGACTACTAAGGCGAGCGCTTAAGGCACTCAGGCGATTTTGTTTAAGTAACATGCTCAAAAATGCATGGCACACCTCGGCTTGGGCTGTTAAAATAATCTATTGTTTTAAGCTGATACAGTTTTTCTTTCTTGATAATTTTATGTATGTTCGCAAAAACTTTGATAACCGGATTTCCAAAATACTGGCATCATCTAAATACTAGAAACTGTGACAAACTGGTCATATCATGTTCCTAATTGGGTAAAACCAGTAACAGTTTTTAGCTAATATTGTTAGGTTTTACAACAAAATCCAAAGCATATTACCGATTTGCCGGACTTAGGTATCAACTCGACTAAAGAAATTTTTACAAAAAATTTGTCACCACAAAAATATTTACAGTAACTCATATACTTGTTGCGTAATATTGCTATTTTCCAATGTAAATATAGATAGCTATTTTAATCTACTAGCTGATCCGTGCTCACTTCGTTAAGCGGTAAACGTTTATAAAAAACTACTTTTTGTGATTTAAATATAAAAGTTAAACATAGAGTTTTTTGGCGGGATTTCAGTCTGTCATGTAGTGGATTTTATATTTTATTCATAATCTTGTGTTATTTGACTATATTGTGTAAATATGGTGGTGTTTTACGTAATATAGTTAGTTTATTATGCATAAGTGAAGTGAATGGAAAATAATAACACGGAGCATGAAATTCTGAGATGCCACAAAAACTCCCTGTAAGGTTCTAGCAAGGGATCCACCATCTTGTTAGGATATGGTTTCACACGATGCTTAATATTGGAATGATCACACGAAGTTTGTGATATTATTGACTACGTGAGAATGGCAGTAATAATCGGAAAGATTGATTGCCAAAAATAAAGTTAAAAAAAAAAAAAGTTAAACATATGCTGTCGTTGACTTTTTTATAGGTATTATCAAGCTCTACAAATTTTCTCTACAACTCAATCATATATCTGGGGTCTAACTTTTGAAACTGATTTCAATTTGGTTTTGTTTCTGATTCGAACTTGATGTTGATCCGAACTCGATCTAAAAGGGTATTCTTGAACTAAATCGAATCGAATATCAAGAACGAGTTACGATCGAATTATAGCGGCGTCGTTAAGTGTATCCGGTCATAGATACACACAATACGTCACAATAAAGTGTTATTTATCTAAGCTTGATTCATAGTTTTTGTAATGTTATCTACTATTATAACGCTAGAAAAATGATTTATATAAGATTACATATTATAAAAATATGTCACATCTATTAAAATCATCCTTAAATAATTGATTTTAATATTGAGGACATGTTTTTTAGTCTGTGCCACAGAATAAAGTCTGCCGTAATCTGTGCTTCGGACTGTCAGACAAAAATCAAAACATTGGAATGTTTTACAGAATTATGGGATGTATTTATTGTATGACCATCGTTTTATATGACATATATGTAAAGAAATTATTTAAAATATGCGAAAGATAATATTTATGCAGTGCGTGTGTTAATATAAAACTTCATCTTTTACGAACATACATTTAGAGATAGATACCTATAAACATCGTGCATTCTTAATTAGACATTGTGAATTGTTCACCCCTTTTTAAAGTTAAATAATGTAATAAGTATTAACTTTTCACTCATGTCCGATATCGTACTAAAAATCATAGCAACCGTGATGAGTATTTTCTTGGATTAAGAATATCATACACAACAAATTATTCAATGTGATGACACTAATATAGTATGAAAAGAGATATCTAAAACCCAAAACAATAACTAAATCCGTTTACCATTATTGACATAAACGAATGTAATATTTCATATTTGTAGTGTTGCTTTAAACTCATATAGGGTATATGAATTATAAATAATAGATCTAAATATGTGTGATAATATATTTTATCAATAAAATATCTCTTGTGTAATATTTTTTAACATTAGGAGTTAGAAACAGTTATATAAACTACCCTTATACAAAGTTTATATCATATACATATAATATATTAAGATAAGATTTAAAATATGCTAAAGAGAGAATTGGTATGAAGTCATTTTTTACTTTTATTAACATATAGCTATTTAGACATGTAAATATAACTTTGCCAGATAGTTAGTGTGTTTTAACATTTAATATCACAGTGATACTAATCATAACCAATTTCATAATAAAAACTTGAGCGACCATAGTACATTTCAAGTTAAGTGTAGCTACCTTGATTAAGAATATTATACAGTATAGAGATATTGTAGTTTACCACCATAGCTTATATGCACTTACACACATTCATATATTGTCCCATTAAGCACTTTATAGTTTAACATATAGATGGGCTGTTCTGTTAGAACAATAAATGTAATATGTGTAATATTTTGTTAGAACAATAAATGAGTTTTTAATTGAAATGTAATTACATTTACAAAAATGTCAATAAAAAAGGGCTTCTTTTACAATTCTTTATTAATAACAAGACTTTCTAACACAACTAATCAAACTATCACAATTCAATAAAAACAGTATATATTGACTATTCACTAATGTTACTGGACACTGTGATGATATAAATAACCTTCAGGGATTATACTAATGTACCAGTTTCTCATGGAACACTTTGATTATAACCCTTGATAAGAGTTTATACTTTTTATGAGATACAACTCGTGTTTACTCGTACAACTCATGTGTATAAGAGTATTTTTTCATTCTTCTTAGGATTTTACCGGGATCACCTAAAAAAAAACAATGTATTGTTAGTTATCTGTAAGATGATAGAATTTGTCTGTAATCTTGAATTAACTATACTATACTTTTCTACTTATCAGTAGTATCTAATAATCCTTTACTGAATTCCTTGTTAATTATGAAATACCCTGGGTGACACATATCTAACTTTTATTAAAAAACTATACATGTTACAATTTTTTTTTAGAACATGTATTTAAATTTGGCTTGCTAATCAAACAAATGAGAACTCACAATAACTCAACTAAAGAGTAAGCTTAGTAACATGAGATTTATATAAAAGCATAGTTACTTATCTTCATCACTTAACCTATATCCATATAACCTATATTATTTTTAAGTATAAATCTTTGTTCACGAGATGAAAGTATCTTTGTAAATATTTTATGGTTAGTTCATTTTCCTAACATCCTTTTATGTTATAAAATGACTATGATGTTATCATTATGTATCTTAATAGAATAAAATAATAATGTACCCAAAATCATTAAATTACAATCCTATTCCTCATATACTTTTTATCAAATTACATACACACATATATTCACATTTGTGGCTGGCCTTGTATGCCTTTGTAGTGCCACTGAGGGAGATACCTGCTTATTGGCTTAAAATGCATGTATATAGTAAACAAATATACCGACATGTTATGTGTAAACTTAAATCTTACAACTTACCTTGTTATTAATAGAAATATCATAATGTTGTAGATTTATCCATGTAGGGTATAATACATTCAGAGTTTCTTCGAAATCCTTGAGAATTTCAATTTTAATAATCTAGTTGTTATATCGACTTATATTTAGCAAATATCTTCACGCATGTATGTTTATTTGGTTTGGTGTTGCAAAGTGAACGATAATAATGTAGATTTTTAAATAAATATCACAATAAAACACAAAAATAACCTCACTCGATCCTAATAAAGTACCTTTTTCTCAATCGTCTATTTTGACATCTATATTCGATTGAACGACTCGATCCAAAGTTGTCAGATTGTGTGGAGAGTACCGATTTTTCGATCATAACGACGAAGTCGATCCAAGTTAGTTCCTATTTGAGCCACAGTACGATTATGCGCTAGTGTTGGTTTCAAGAGTACGAAATGACATGAAATCGACTGATATTCGATTCGATTTAGAACTCGAATGCGTCAAGAGTAACCCACCTGTTATCGCTGTGGCAGCGTTCGTAAAACGTTTTCGTTCTAATACCGTTTTTTGTCCAGCTTACTTTGCAAATTCGACTACCACAAAGAAGTCTTATCATTTTTCAGGTTAATATATTGCACGTCACAAGGTTTTTTTAAGGTGGATGTGTGGTGTGACTAGAATGGTTAAGATTAAAAATGAGTATATCAGAGGAAGTTTGAAAATAGCACCAGTGACAGAAAAGTTGAGGAGTAATAGGTTAGCATTGTATGGACATGTCATGAGGAGAGATGAAAACCATGTAACTAGAAAAGTGGTGAGTACGATAGTGGACGGGTATACGAGTAGAGGAAGACCGAAAATGGTATGGATAGACTATGTGAAAAATTATATGTCCGTAAAAGGTGTGAATACTGAAATGACATGTGACAAGAGATGATTGATTTGAGAGAATTGATAGAGAAAGATTGTTTGGGCTTTTACCTGCCGCTACATTCTACCATTGTACTACCCGCCTGAAACTTAAATTTCTTCCACACCACCTCGATGAGTGGAGGTCTTCCACGGTGAGGTTTTCAAGGTCGTTTCTGCCTCGTACTTCGACCCTGTGGAATCGACTCTCAGCGGCGCTGTTTCTAAGCAACTATGAATTGCAAACTTTCAAGAAGCGAGCGTACACTTTTTTAAAGGCCGGCAACGCACTTGTGGCTCCCTCGGTGTTGCCAGTGTCTATGGATGGCGGTGATCACCTACCAACGGGTGACCCGTCTGTTCGTTTACCCCCTATAATATATTTAAAAAAATTAAAAAAAAAAACATGTTGTGCCGACCCTACTTAGATGGGATAAGGGTAATGATGATGAAGCACATTACTCACAAATAACGTGGCTTTCTATTGGTAAAAGAATTTTCAAAATCGGTTTACTGGTAAATCTGAGATTACACCTCACAACCTCACAAACTAACAAACTTTACCTCTTTATAATATTAGCATAGATTATTATAGATTACTGTTCATTTGTTAACTGAAGGTGTAAAGGCCAATTAATTCAAAAGATAAACGTCTCTTATTTGCTTAATTTATAAGCAAAAGGTAATCTCATTCAAATTCAACCAAGCATACATACATTAAAGGCAGCCGACCTATATAAAAACAAACCTCTTTATAGGCTATCTTTTCAAGTTGCCTCTAGAATTGGCGTAATAAAATAGATAGCGTGGTAAATTTTTATTACTCCATTGGTCTCAGCAAAATTAGCTCCTTCACGTGACAATGTATTTCATTTCGTTTCCTCTTCCTGTGATACGGTTAATTACTTTCATTGAGTGTTTTCTTGAGATTACCTTAGCTCTCATTAGATCTACATAGATTCATATAATTACTTAACTTATGAGGTTACGTTATATATAATTTTTTATAACTTCATTTTTGGCAATCAATCTTTCCGATTATTATTACCATTGTCACGTAATCCATAATATCACAAGCGTCGTGCGATCGTTTCAATATTAAGCATCGTGTGAATCAATATTCTAACAAGATGGTGGATCGCTTGCTAGAACCTTCCAGGGAGTTTTTGTGGTATCTCAGAATTTAATGCTCCGTGGTATATTATTTTCCATTCACTTTACTTATGCACAATAAACCAATTATATTACGTAAAACACCACCAAATTTACACAATATAGAGTCAAATAACATAAGATTATGAATAAAATATAAAATCCACTACATGACAGACTGAAATCCCGCCATAAACTCCATATACTGTATTTATATTATAAAGCTGATTTCTTTAGCTTTAAGAAAAACAATTTCGCTTTTTGTTTATTTAAATGCCTTAAGATTTGGAACTACCAGTTTGGAAGTAAATATTTTTGTTTATTTTTTTTTTAAATGTTACGTTGTTATGAATTTTGTGCTAGACTATTTAACATCATGCTTTTATTCCTAAAAATAAAGCAATTACTATACAGAATATAGATCCGAAAGTATGCTAAGTGGGGACACACTAGCCTAGAATACACTATTATTAATTATTATAGTAGACTAGCCTCTGCCCGCGACTTCGTTCTCGTGGAATAGATACACTAACACGCAGCAGTTCTTAAAAGGAAAGAAACATCCAGATTTTGAAACATTTTTCATCTGTGCTCCGCTCCTATTGATCTTAGCGTGATGATATATAGCTTGTAATCATTCTAGATGAATGAGCTATATAACATTGAAAGAATTATTCAAATCGGACCAGTAGTTCCTGAGAATTATGCCCTACAACATCACAAACTCACAACGTCAAAAACTCACAAACTTTACCTTTTTATAATATTAGAATAGATGAACTCTTTTATACTTCAAAAATTACATTAAAATATACAGTTTCTTAATGCATCCTTACCAATGTAGTTATACAAATCAGAGATGGCATCAACGAAGCACACGACTAGCGGCAGTCATAACACCTCGACGCTATCTCGAACGCAAACACTTCTCAAACTTGCACGATTACATTGCAGACGTATTCGCTGTGGTTCGGTACGTTTCCATTAACTTACGAAATTATATATTTTTATTTCGTTATCTCTATATATAAATTTCTTCTGTACGTGTGCATGTCACTGAGCTCCTCCTAAGCGGTTGGATCGATTTTGACGACATCTTTTAACCGACGAAAAAAACGGAGGAAGTTCTCAATTCGTCGCCTATATTTTTTTTTATGTATGATCACGCATAACTTTTTACAGTATAGTCCGATTTTAAAAATTCTTTTTTTATTGGAAAAATTGGTTCCATTTAAATTTGGGATAAAAATTTCAACCCTAAGGGTATGAAAATCGAGAAGGATTGATTATTCACGCACTGATTATATCTATGACGGCACATAACTTTTGACAGAATAGTCCGAATTAAATTATTATCCTTTGATTTGATTGATTAATTTAATATCCAGAAGTTGGACCCATATACATGTAAATATGAAAAAAACAACCCTAAGGGTAGGAAAACAGGGCATGATTTATAATTCAGCTTCTGAGTTGTGTATTAAGTATCTTAATAACTAAGTTCTTAGACTAATGTAAGTATACTTAAGAAATTTTTAGTCGGCGCCAAACAATCAATGAACAAAGATCAGTAGATTACTTAAATTCACTTAAATAACCAAATCAAATTAAAAATGCAATGTGAAATCTCCAGCTGTGCCCGTTCGGGTTGCTTCGTAAGCGCTCGGCATGCAAGGGGTGTGTCACGCAGCGCCGCCGCCGCACATCACGCTTTACGTAATTAATTAATTTGCTTATTTGGCGCCGACATAAAATTACTTAGGTATAGTTACATTAGTTTAAGAACTTAGTTATTAAGATAAATAAAGTAAAAGGTTTATTATTTTTTGCTTTTCAGTTTTTTCGGCGGTTTAATTTTTTGTTAAAAAGTTTTTTGTGTGTTAAGGTGGATCCGAGAATGATTTAGATTGACAACTGCATCCGGTAGGTAGCGCTGGGTTGAATTTTAATATTTTTTTATTGTAAATGCGGGACAACGTTAGTACGAACGTACGTAGAACATAGTATTAGTCAATAATATTGCCTTCCCTAAGCTCGTCGGCAAGACGGCATCGTGTCGCCATCGACACATAGAAATACATCGAAAATGTGTCGCCAAGCATCAAACAAGTGTACTCCTGAAGCTACACTTAAATGGCACTGCTCTCGTGTAGCTTTAGCATGTTAATCATCTTGAACTACATTATTCTTTAGTTAAGGTTGTGGTCTAACGCTAAAACCTATACAGAATTTGATTGATAAAAGAAAGATCCGCACTTCTGCTTGAATTACTTGGTGGTTCCCACGCCTCACTGCAATAAAAATGTATGAGTTTATTTACCTATATAAATTATTATAGCATGCACTATTTTTAAGCGTAAGTCATATAATTACAGAGTTTTATCAAATCCGTTCAGTAGTTTTTTCGTGAATAAGTATCAAACGTTCATCCATCTTCGCAAAAAAAAAAGTAATATTCATAGGATAATAAGATATCATATGATAATGGAAACGGTTTTTTATTTAAACGGGAACCCAGACGGAGTGCATTAAAACATTGCGGATTTGGAACATCGACCAACTTTGTGCTTTGCGTTCGTCTCAATCTGTATACTGTCTGATGATGTTAGTACAGACTGAACTAAAATGTAAACTAAAAATACTCCTACAAGCCGTATTATGCAGTAGTAGGTAAATTAAATGTTTACATAAGATTTATATAGAAATAAAAAAGCTACGGAAGAATGTATGACGTGTCCGTCAATGGCAAAGGAAGTGTCAGTGTATAAGTTATGTATGACCGGTCACTCGAATATTATATTAGTTTTTGCGTACCTTTCACCCAACAAATAATTATTAAGAGCCGAACTACAAGCATTGCTCAATTTAGGAGACTCATTGATTATAGCGGGGGACTTTAACAGCGGGAACGTTATCTGAAATGGTCCGAGAACCTCACGCAATGGAAAGGTACTCAATTAACTATGTAGGGTTCTCGCGCTTAACATCATAGCCCCTCCGGAAGAGCGTAGGGCACTACCAAGATAATTGCCGACCGTTTACCAATATTTTAAAGAAAATCCGTCGTCCATTAGTTTAGACAGGAAACCGGACGGGTTGATGTCTAAAACCCATGCAGATTCGTCTTACGATTTCCTGGTGGTTTATCTCCAGATCGCCGCCAGAGACCTCGAAAGAGGTACAAACGCCGAACGATCGCCGTTTTATACTCCTTGACGACGTAAGACCATTGATCACAGAAATGAACGTCGCGACTCGAGCCCACGATGCTTATTCTTCGATTCTCGCGCGAACTTTAAAATCAGATATTGTAACTCCAATGCTTTCTCTCCAAAGGGGCCCAGGGTTGCCTACCGCGTTCGATAGTATAGATAAAGCAGAATGTTTTGCCGCAAATTTAGAAAAACAGTGTTCCGCCAAACACTGATAACACTGACCTTTGCCATATCGGATTGATCGCATCTGCCGCGGAGCATGCACTTGCGTCTCCTCCGGTGGATACCCTAACTTCGATTACTTTCGTCGAAGTTTCAGTCGCCATCAAGCGTCTCAATCTTAGGAAGTCCCCAGGTCCCGATGGGACCAAGAACGAGGTATAGGACTACACCTGCTCCACTCAAACATTTTGTTAGTGAATTGATGTTACATAAAAGTATAGATATTTAATTTTGTACTACCACACCATCTCGCGACCATGAGACGTAAAGGATTACCAAGAATGCCTCTACTTTACTAAAACGTTATGGTAGACGGTAGAGCCACGCTGAAGCTATTGCTGGCTTAAGTATGAATAGGTCGGCTCCCCGGAGTAGTTCCACGCTCTTACAGAAAACCAACGTGAAGTAACAGTGCTTTCATTCCCTATTCTCCTCTTCCCTCAATACAGACTGGCAACGCACTTGCAACTTCCTTGGTGTTGCAAGTGTCTACGGACTGTCGTGATCACTTAACAACAGATGACCCTTCTGTCTGTTTGCCTTCTATGATATATAAAAAAAAGAATGACCTTTAGTATTGTAACAAGGCTTATAAAATATTTTACATTAAAAAAGATTAGTATGTCTTTTAAAATATTATTACTTTGATATAATAAAATAATGTCATTGATAATTACAGATAGCGCTTTATCATAGAGAAAAGAAAAATGAGATGAAACCTTGATTAAGGCACTAAGGTGCACTTAGTCCGTGAAAAACGTAATAAGTAATAGAGACAAATTACATTCCTTTATAAATGTTGAGCAGGAGTTTTTGGCGGGATTTTAGTCTGTCATGTAGTGGATTTTATATTTTATTCATAATCTTGTGTTATTTGACTATATATTTTGTAAATTTGGTGGTGTTTTACGTAATATAGTTAGTTTATTATGCATAAGTGAAGTGAATGGAAAATAATAACACGGAGCATGAAATTCTGAGATGCCACAAAAACTCCCTGGAAGGTTCTAGCAAGGGATCCACC
This sequence comes from Antheraea mylitta, assembly GCA_014332785.1. Classification (NCBI taxonomy): domain Eukaryota; kingdom Metazoa; phylum Arthropoda; class Insecta; order Lepidoptera; family Saturniidae; genus Antheraea; species Antheraea mylitta. The sequence continues at coordinate 5,106,869 of JACEII010000017.1, read as the reverse complement.
ATCTTGTTAGAATGTGGTTTCACACGAGGCTTAATATTGGAATGATTTCACGAAGTTTGTGATATTATTGACTACGGGACAATGGCAGTAATAATCGGAAAGATGCCAAAAATAAAGTTAAAAAAAATGAGCAATTGTCCGACTTACGTTATAGTATAAAACTTAATAACAATAAAATACAACGTAATACCACCTATTGGTAAGTTATATCTTATGTAATTACATATTTATTATTATTTACATTTAAAGAGTTATTTGAGTTGTAAAAGTTGTCCGTCATTCGTACACTCAATTAAGATCCCTACTAGAACTGTATAAATAGGATCAGTCATTCAAGTAGGTACGTAGATAGGGGGTACCGTGATATCGATAGAACAACATGGACGGTTGAATCCGACCTCTCTCGACACAGGACTGGTCGATAACAGCTGGGTGCCAATGATTCTCGCCTACTGGATCGGAATAGTTACAATTTGTTTTAAACCTGGTAGATTAATAGATACAATTTAAATGCACTATTTTATTTAAATAGTTGTTGAGTATATAATAAACCTTTATGTAATCCTTACTGTATTAAATATAGAAATTATATATTGTCGTATGGGCCATTTCACGTGAAGCGAACAAGGAAAAAAGGAGGATTTCTGAAATTCATTCCTATTCACTATTATTGGATTTCTAGTAAGTATAAATGTGAATGCATAATTATTTTTTTTTTTGCTACCACGTTTATTTGTCAAGTTATGGGCTTCTAAAGAGGAGTCACATCTGAAATTCAGATTTTTTGAAAATAGTTTTTCGAATTGAACAAATTTACGATAAAATATTGAATGCAGAGATTTATATAGAAGAATAATTGTTCTTTTTAAATATAAAATGAAACATGAAAAAACTTTTTTTTATTGCTCAAACCCGAAAGTTATAGAATAATAATCTCTCAAATAACCTTTCTATATAAAGAAGGTATTAAATTTTATTTTAATACATTCACATGATTTTATTGATAATGGTTTTTGCATTAACTTCCACGCGTACGATGTTGTAAGCACAGCTAGTAGACAATATAAATTCGGGGTATATGCATACCAAAATTCTTCAAAATAAATACAATAAATAAGCCCATCAACGAACTATCCTGTTGTTGTTTTAACTTGGGCATTAACGGCATGTAGATTTTATAACTGGCGGACATTGAAGAGCACTTTGCTCGTTCAATTAATAAAGTAATACCTGCAGACGGTTCAGAGTTTAAGCCTCGGAAAAACTACTTTATTGCATATGACTGCGAGAATTAAATTGAAAAAAGAATGGAAACATTGCTTTGATGTAATAAATATAAGTCGGAATCACGTTAAAGCAGATTGAACACTGCTTGTTAATGAATTATATATATCATAAATCTCCGCACCGCTTTAACCCCCTTATACGATTTCGTTGCTTAACTTCACTCAACTCCAGTCATGTTCAAGTACAATACGGTAGCTCCGCTCCAGTGAACAGGCAACGCAATCCAGTAATTCCGGTTACTTCCTACTGTTCCCTGCGCATCGTACCATATATCTTGGTTCGTGTTTGTTTTACGATCTCCATTTAACAATTCATGTACTTCGTAAAATTGAATGCGCTTTCGTGACCTTCTATCACTTCCTTTCTTTAGTTTGCACGTTACTGTATAGAGCCATAATTACAATAATGAGTTTTTGGCGGGATTTAGTCTGTCATGTAGTGGATTTTATATTTTATTCATAATTATGTGTTATTTGACTCTATATTGTGTAAATTTGGTGGTGTTTTACGTAATAAAATTATTACGTTATATTAGTTTATTTTGTATTAGTGAAGTGAATGGAAAATAATACCACGGAGCATGAAATTCTGAGATGCCACAAAAACTTCCTGGAAGGTTCTAAGCAAGGGATTCACCATCTTGTTAGAATATTGATTCACACGATGCTTAATATTGAAATTATCGCACGACGCTTGTGATATTATTGACTACGTGACAATGGCAGTAATAATTGGAATGATTGATAGCCAAAAAAAAAAAAAAATTACAATAACGCTAGCGTCGATCTTCGAGCGGATTCGTAACTTGTATTGTTAAGTTTCAAGCTTCAAAAGAGGCACAAGTACAAGTGTTAGCTAATCCGTACATAGATTTAGACATTGCACAGCCATTTTGATGAGTTATATAAAGAGAACAAACCGTTAAAATACATGTAGTTGACAAAAATATCAGTTCAATAAATTATTCGAAACAAAAACGTTTCTTGAATGTTAGTTATTTATGTTATTTAAATTTAACTCGGACGTCAGAGAAGTGGCGGTTATGGAAATGATGTTATGGCATTGAACTCGTTACGGTTGAGTACTGATGTGGAAATTACATACATTGTGCTATATATCTCATCCTCATTACTAAGTCATGTACGTTTTTATTTTACTGTAATATAACTTAGCTTTTATATAAAAATTTATTAATATATGCTTTAAACCTATTTATTACTCTTGTAAATTACATGTCTCAATTTAAACAAGTTTAGTCAAAAAATGTGTCGATACATTTCTAAATGAACTTAATTCAGCGTTTTTTTTTAAATGTCATAGGAGGCAAACAAACTGGTGGGTCATCTGATGTTAAGTGATCACCACCGTCCATAGACACCAGAAACACCAGAGGAGTCGCAAGTGCGTTCCCAACCTGTGTTGGTGGGAAAAGAGGAAGGAGAGAAAGGAGAGGGAGGGAAGGGAAAAAGGTGAGGTGCTCTCACTGACCAAACGAAACGCAACAATGCAAGTACTGTTACTTCACGTCGGTTTTCTGTGAGAGGGTGGTACTACCCCGGACGAGCCGACCCATTCATGCTGAAACCAGTTATAACTTCATCGTGGATCTATCACCTACAAAAGTAACATTACAGATTTAATCGTTAATCGTTCATGTAGAAAATTCATTTTTTTTTTAATTTTTTAGTTTCTATACATCGAGAACGAAGTTCAAATTTTATCGTTCATAAAGTTTTTAGTTTTTTTTTATGATCTTCATATTTTAAATGTACATAATTTGACGATTTTGAAAAATAACGTAAAATATTTGGATAGGCTAAAATTGGATGTAACTCATTTTAAAATGTAGCGACATTATTTATTAAAAAAAAAATCCTTTACTCTCTGAAGACTACTACAGCGTCTTTGTAAACTATTCCTATAAATTAAATTATTGCTGCGAGAATATTTATTCATATGCTAGTTCTGTTATATCATCTATGTAAAAAAAAAATCTTTAGATCCAGACAAAATGAGTATAGACAAAATTTAAAGACTTGTGCAAGGCTCGATTGTGAACCCTGTTTAAAGAGACGATGTCTCGATTGCTTCAATACTTCGATTATCGATAGTGCAAGATACTTGAAACCGGAAAATCGGAGATCATAAATAACCGTATATAATTAAATTTGAAATATTTCAAATACACCTAAATTGATTCGGATGCTAATGTTAATCGTAAATAAAGAAAAACATTAGGTAAACAAATAAACATTTTTAAAGAAGAAATCATGGTGAGCGCTATAGGTTTAATTATTCTTATCCAATTTAAAATTAATATTAGAAGGTATATATTAATATGGTATTTTAAATACAAAATCTGTTTTTGGATAACAAATTGTATTCATATTAATATAACTAACTTATTTTAAAAATTATGGTACAATGCACACAGTTTTGCATACATTGTTATGGTGTCATAGCAAACTAAGCTAAATACAAATCAAAATCGGCTGAGTGCCTTAAGCGCTCGCCTTAATAGTCCAGTGAAGCTGTTAAGACCTTTCTGGGTCAATAGTGTAGTCATTCCAAAAAAAAAAAATTACACATCTCATAGTTGATACTCTATACTTTCTATCTGCATTTATATGAAATCTGTAATGTTACTCTCATATCTGCGTGACGAAGCTTCGGATAAATAGTAAACTAAAAAATTATTCTGATAGCTGCATAATGAAATATTCGCACACTTTTTTTATGCCAAAAGGCAGCAATCAGGCAAACTACCCAACTTCCACAACGCTAGCGTAAGCATAAGGAAGTTTCGAGAGAACGTCTCGGTGATCGCCATCTTGCTAGCTTTTAAGGTGTACGGGTACCATATTAAAGAGTTCCTCAAAACACTCTCCGTCGTACATGCGATATTGCCAAACACATAGACTGCTAATGTCTCTACGAAGTTCTAAAGACACTTTTGTCATTCTAATAATAACACGAAATCGCGTCTTCAAGTTCCTTTTGAACTGTGCAAAAATCTCGGGTCCAGTTATCGTACTGCGTATACCATCACGCAGCCTGCATGCAGCCATGATAATAATGGGTTTTCACACCAGCATTTTTACGACCATAGTCGAAACTGCATGAAGATACACGCGGGTATGTAGTATAATTTTAATAAAAATGGATATATTTATGCAGATTTTGCTAATATGATTGGATTAAACCTAACCATTAGTTTAATTAAAATCATTGTATATAATCATCATCCGAAGCCTCAGGCGGTAACTTGTTTTGTTATAACCAATTCTTATATATGACAGTTTTTCTTTATCACTTTCTGTATATACATATATTGTAATGTATTGTTTATTGTCTAGACTGTTTAGACATTGAGAAATATGACAACAAATTTATTTGAATTTCAACAATTTATCAACGTCTCTTAAATTGTTAGCTCGTATTAGGGATGATCAATATTCATCGATGTTGAAGAAACATCGATGTTTAGCTGAAAAATATCGATGTTTTGATGTCGATGACATCGACACATCGATGTTTTGATTTCGATAGAATCGATGTTATGAGAATAATATATCGAAATGTCAATATATTCTTTAGGGTCACTTTACGTTGCATCTAGAGACTAGATAATTGTCAATTTTACCTCGAAATAAGTCCTGTCCTACAAATAGTTATTCCTTCAGATAAACTTTTTTTTTCAACGCTGGCCAGTGTTCAGGTACAGGAGTTCCTGTACCAGAAACACCCGATAAAGTTAGTTTTCTTAGAGACAATTTTAATTGCTAGCAGAAACATCGATGTTTTGTTATCGATGTTTATCGTACATTGATACTTTTAAATCCATGTTAATATCAATGTCAATATCGATGTTTTTATAATATCGATCATCTCTAGCTCGTATTTTGCGGTTTCGCTGACATTGATACAATAAATTCTACAATACACTTGTCAGTCGTAAGGGTTGTACTCGTAACACAAATCACTGTATTGTGAATGGATGAATTCAGGTTTGTTATTAGATACTGTTATTGATTTAAGTATAAGCTCTCGACAATGCATTCGTGAACTAACAATTGCTACTAACGATTGCCCTCAGGCTGCTAGCATAATTCAATTGCTTTACAGTTTTCATATAAAACTAGATATGCTCACGGATACTCACGCCTTATTAATTCACTTCGTTGGGCGGTAAACATTTATAAAAAACTGCTTTATGTAACTTAAATACAAAAGCTAGATATGTGCTGCCTTATTTTTTGGCATTATCAAGCTCTACCACTTATTTCTAGAATTCAATCATATATTTCTCATCGTTAAGGCTACGTTCGTATAAAACGTTTTCGATCGACCGTTTTTTCTCCGACTTAGCAAATTCGACTAAAACATAAAAGTTTTGTTGTTTTTCGTGTTATTATGTAGCCTATGACGCTCATAAATATCGTGATTTTCTATTAGTAAAATATTTTTTAAAACGGCTTTGTATTTCCCGAGTTTATCTGCTACAATTTCACAAACACTACCTCTTTATAATATTAGCCTTGATTTCATGTTATGTTTGATGCCTTCTGCGTGGCGTTACTTTGCGGAAATCCATCATTGCATATTATATTGGTCATTATTTTGCACTTCCAGTTGGAATTTACTATCCGTTACCACGTTATATTGCAACAAAAAAAAACCTTTGATTTTATGTGCACGTGGTGTACCTGAAAAAGTTAAATCTGAAACTAGCATTATAAGGAGCGAAATTCAGTAACTAAAACAACAAAAATAATTTAAAAACTTTTTAACAAAAAATTAAACCGCCGAAAAAGTTAAAAGCAAAAAATAATAAACCTTTTACTTTATTAAACTTAATTACTAAGTTCTTAAAGTAATGTAAGTATACCTAAGTGATTTTAAGTCTCTAATTTCTCTAATTATATATATATATATATATATTTATATATCAGAATTAAGAACGTCCTCCGTTTTTTTCGTCGATTAAAAAAGGCGTCCTTGGTTGATTATTTAATCAATTCTAAGGGGAAGTGCAATTTATCGTCAACTACAATATTCATGTTGTGTCTAATTATTACTTAAGTTACTAAAGTTTATAATGAGTTTAGAAAAATGATTGTTAGATTCCTCTAGAAATATCTACAGATAATCAATTTTTATACACTATGAAAGTTGATACGATGTAGTGTCATCTAGTGACGAGTTATTACGAAATGCATTAATTAGAAACCCTATTAAAAAATTTTAGCTGTATTAATTAGGTTACTATTTCATATAAATTAAACATACAGACCAACGTTCAATCTTTACATATATATATTTACAGTGGATTTTCACAATGCGTGAAAATAATAATTTAGAATGTAATATTTCACCTAACTAATGAATATGAAGGCATTAAAAATGAATTTATTTTTTATTCATTTTAGAATCGGCTTGCTTCAAGATACTTATTGAACTGGATTATTACAGATTTATTTACACTAATTTATTAAAAAAATAAATAATAATTACGTCGAGTATGTTCTTAAAATTACATATTTTTTTAACAAAGGACTCTGATTCAATTTTGGGTTGACGAAGCAACGTAACTAAATGACTACATATAAAATTGTATGAATAACACACCGTAGTAAAATTTGAAATATTTGTTATTTGTTAAAATTAACATATATTTAATATGCTAGCTTGAATGTATAGATTACACTGACCCCACATAGTTGGAGTATCCTTCATTTGTTACGGAACCCTTGAACAATATTATTCAATTAATTCGTCAAGGGATTAGGATATCTATTATGTAACAAATAGGGTATAACAAATTTATTAAATTAATGTTGTACTTTGATGTTAATGTGGCCAGTTGATAATAACTTCAATATCCGCAGTTCTCATTCCTTCTTTGAATAAATCTTGTACTATTGAAGACTATTATTGTCTTTATCAAGTGGGTTAGTCTTGTTTTGTGATGACGTTGATTTTTTTAAAGTGAAAACTTCATCAGGTCATTGAGGAGTGAATGAATTAAACCGTCACGCTCGAGTCAGTTACGTTGAACCGGGGTAACTTGGCTCCAGACGTCATCAACCGTGTTTGCAATGTGTATTTCGCGTCAACAATTACTTTTTTTTTGTTTCCACTTCTATCGTATAGTCAGTGTTACTAAAATGTTGTTTGAAATGTGTACTTCCAGGATTGCACATTAATAAGTATTTTTCGAAATTTGATTATATTTTTAAAAAGAGCAATAAATTTTGTATTTAAATCAATAAGTTGAACATTTTATTGTAAATTTGTTCAATTCGAAAAATTACTACCAAAAAATCTGAATTTCCGATAATTGAAAAACATTCCCATAAAGGCGCAGATTATACGTTGCCGCACCTGTCTTTCTAAAAACTCGACATTAGCATCTTCTTCTTCTCCTTTTTGATTTTTGAAAACCAGTCTTCTAATAGACTATTACTGCCATTGTCATGCTGCCATTGCAAGTTTTTTTATATAATTCCAATGAACCAATAATATGGTGGCCATTTTGTTAGAACTTTCTTGAAAGTTTTTTCGTCACTTCACTTGTGCACAATAACCAAACTATATTACGTAAAGCACCACTAACATTACACAATATAGAGCCAACTAACACAGGCTTATGATTTTTTTTTTCGAAATGACTACACTATTGACCCAGCAAGGTCTTAACAGCTTCACCGGACTACTAAGGCGAGCGCTTAAGGCACTCAACTGATTTTATTTTGGCAACCAGCTCAAGAGTACACGGCACACCTCGGCTTGGCTGTTGCCTGTTGCATACAAAATCGCGACCTATCTTAGCTAACCTAGCTAACTATTCATATATGTATGAGTTGTTGAAACGTATATGTGTACCAAGCATACACGCCTCAACAACTCCTCCATATATTTATTATCGGAAAATTTAGAGTTTTATGTTCGATAAGGGAAAAAAAGTAAACCTTTCCACTTTCATGTGTAAGCGTATAGGCGTGCACGTATGTGAGGGTGAACGTGTAGTGTTGTAGCAGTGATGTATATTTGTGTATCACCGTATCGCGCAAGCAACCCACTCAAGGGCTCCCTACTGAGGGATCGAACCTAGGCTTGAGCCGCTGCCGTGGGAGGCCTAATCGGGTAACACAAGCTTATGAATAAAATATAAAAACCACTACATAGGATTCCAAGGTCCCGCCAAAAACTCGACATTAGCGTCCAAGAAACTCCTTTGATGTGTTTAAAAACCGCCAGCCCAGTTATCGTGCTGCATCTATCATTATGCAGCCCGATAATTCGAAACGCCTAACGATAATATTTTCCCACACCAGTCTTTATTGTGACCATAAATAAAACTTCATGATGATACACGCAGGTATGGAAGTAGTTTTAGGAGACTGAAATTACTGCAAGTCACTTGCAATATTGTATACTTGACAATGACAGTAATAATATTGAAGATTGGTTGGTAAAATAATAAAAAAAAAACAATTCGGGGAAGGGCGTTAGTTATCTATGGGTGACTGGTTACTCGTTAGCAATATTTTTACAAAATACTCAGTACTTGATACTCGTTCTAAATCAATTAAAAAAATAAGTGCTTATATTTGACCTAATTATGTAGACAATACAAAAATTATAGTCAATTTTCTACCCGTCTATGTAAAAGCATAGTGTCAATGACCGTCGGGTGTAGTAAAGGTAAAGTGAAAGTGAAGCCAAGCAACAAAGGATAATTTTTCGAAATTTGACGAAACAAAAGGGTTTATTGTCCGTTTTATTATTGAAAGGTAGAAACTCCGGGATGCCACTCGAAAGTTTTGTCACCAGTCATTCAGCCTAGGTTTATTTAAACTTATATCCATACTTTTGAGAGTCTTAGAACAACTTTAACTTAGGTTTTCTTGGTTGTTTATTATTACTAGTTTTGATATTATTATTGTATGTATTGTGAACTATCACAAAATTGAAAGTTATCGTTATTCTTTACATAGTCACGGTGTATAATGTATACTGTATACACATTTAGACTTATACGAGTAAGAAAAATATTATTAGTATAATAATAACCCCGGTAATGTTATCCGGTTATAACTATGCGAGGTCGTAATCGTTCAAAAGTAAATATAATTCACTACGGAGGTTATAAATGATGTGCAATATTGTGAATATTGGCAGAATATTCTTTACCCGGTCGAATGATTTAGTAATAGTGGATAATTTACAGTGCTGTGATTCTATTATCGATTCTGATCACGATTTCAACGTTATAATTGGAACCATATTTATTGCTAATATAAAACTGTATAACAATAACATAATATAGTCTAATTTTAAGTAGTTTAAAAAAAAAATCATATAGGAGGCAAACGAATATGCGGGTCACCTGTTGTTAAGCGATCACCGCCGTCCAGATACTCTAGCAACCCCAGAGGAATTGCAAGTGCATTGCCAGCCTGTGTTTGGGGGAATGCAGAGAAAGGAAAAGGGAAAGGGACAGGAGAGGGGAAGGGAGGGGAGATAGGTCTCCGGCGCTCTCACTGACCGAACGAAAAGCAACGATGCAAGCACTGTTACTTCACGTCAGTTTTCCGTGAGAGGGTGGTGCTACCCCGGACGAGCCGCCCCATTCATACTAAAACCAATAATAACTTCAGCGTGGCTCTACCAAATACTAAATAGTTATGAGTTTTGGTAAAAGGAATAGCGTATAAACCTACTTTTGTATAGCAAAATACTATTTTATATCGATGTATTATAATATTTACTTATTAATTTAATCCATATACATAAGGAGCTGGATAACTGACTCATCAAAGCACAGCCGAGACTATTTAAGCTAGAAAAATTACATTTGGACATTAGTTTGTTTTTGTGAGGTACTAGATATTCATTCACTATGAAGCGATTGTTTTAAAATTTAACTTATAAGGAGATAAATAGAGGTAATAAAAATTGATTGAGGTATAAAAAAATTGAGCTGTCATGGGACGCCTGGCAGATGTGAAACATCGAAATTATTTGTATAAGTAATATACATAAAAGAACAGATTAGAACAGCAATCAGATATGGCATAATGAAAAGATAAAGCATTACAAATTTGATCCATAATTTTTTTTTTTTTTTTTTTTTAAGTAAAACACAGGTTCCCCTCACATTTGTAATGTAGAAAACCACACTGGATACACTATAAGTACGCTCAATGCTACAAGAGAGATTACGCACAGTCGCTTGCGCATGGTATCGCGTCGCCACGTCTCACACACACATGCCTGTATCGCAACGCCAACAATTAGGCTTACCCTCGCCTATGGATGTCTCAAATCAGAAATCAACATGTATTAACTTATTATTGAGCTCAATATCTTAGCTAATATAAATACATAAACAGCTAACTATTTCAGCATATGTCAGTTTTCATCCTCTAAGGGTGTGAACTAGAGGATTTAATTTGTCATTTATATTTTATTGGTATTTTAATTATCTATCTGTATGGACTTTAAATTTTAGGGCAAATAATAGAATGGATTTTATCCACAGCTACTATCGAAAGATAAAAAATATCTTTTAAACTTATATACTATAAAACGATGAACATTTTATGGGTACTAGTGGGCGCCCATTGGTCGACATTCGACCATAATTAATTGATTTTTTAAAGTTTGAACTTTATTAGAGTTCTTTTGTCAAAGGGTATTTATTATACTTCTATAATCAAAGGTTTTCATCATGGCTACTTAGTTATTTGCCATGATCTTTAATTATACAAACATTTTTAAAAAACATAACTTTACGAAAATAAAGAAATTTATCGCAACCCATGACACATTTTCAATTAATTTTACACGACACCACGGGTGGATGGTATTGCTGGGTTATATTGAATTAAATGTAGTCTGTTTATTATGAGAAATAGTGATATGCCCAGTATCATCGTTTGAAAAAGTATTGAATGCACAATACAATCAAATGGTGAATCCAAGACAAAGACGTTTTTAATACTACCATTAGCTTTTGAAAATAAATTCTTTTTTGTTGACACATGAGGTTGAATTGCAACATTGTAATCGCGGAGGTCTAAATCATGGATTACTTTTATGAACAAAATTCTTATTTTGATTATACAAAGTATTATTTGACTATTTTTTTATTAATTCATTATTTGAAGTGAGTTCACCATAAAAATAATAAACATTACAATAATAGTTATATTTTATAATATCATTTTTGAATGTAGTATGAAAAATGGTAATTGGAACGTAAGAGTTAAAAAATACATATAGTCGAGCATAGCAACCTCCTTCACAACCTCTTTTGAACTTCGTAATTATTGACGGCTGTCAAAATGTCTTTTTTATTTACATGTGTGTATTTGTTGTGTAAAATTCGAGTAGTAGTGTGAGTAGTGCATATTTCCATTAATTTAATGTACTTCTAATGCATTTTATCTAAAATAAACAGCATTCTGCACTTCTCCGGCATATAAACTTTACCTATGCCAAATTTCAAGTTCACATGTTGACGGGAAATAGGTTAAAAAGGGGTACAAAAATTTTGCTTCACGTATTAATATATAGATATACGCTCGTAGTTCAGTGATCAAAAGTCATTTTAATGTTATTACCAAGAAATGTAAAGCTATAAATATTGCATATATCTTTTAATTTTAGACGAATACGTCAGTAGCGAGCGTATACAAATGCGTCATTATGCATTAATTTTCGAAACACATATAATATCGATATGGCAAAAAAAAAAGTGTTTTTTTTTTTACAACACTAAATCTCGTCAATAGTTACTAAATGAAAAAAAAAAATAGATTGATAAAGAGAGAACAAAGAGATACTATTTTTAATTTTGTTGTTGGTAATCAATCCTCTAGTAGATTATTACTGCCATAGTCGAGTAAATAATGATATTACAAGTTTCTTGCGATCATTGCAATGCTCTAACAAGACGGTGGCTGTCTTTCACACCAACCATAGAGTTTTAATGGCAAGCTAGAATTCATGCGCCATATTATTATTTAATTCACTTGAGTACCTATAATAACCAAACTATATTACGTATATTATCTCCAATATTACAAAATATAAAGCTAAATAACACAAGATGATGAATAAAATATAAAATGCACTACATGACATTTCAAGATTCCGCCAAAGAGTCTCTACCAAAATTATGTATCTCCACCTATTTATAGTATATAGACATAACTCCTATTCATAATTATCTATGCTCTTGTATAGAGTCACATAGAAACGTAACTTAAACATTCTTTATAGCTTTAAAATATATGTTTTCAGCTGAATATATTAGTGTTGTTACATCTCAAGATCAGCAAAATCCAAGTTTAATTGTTCATGTAATATGCTTATTTTTTTTTTTAGATTTCCAGTTTTTATACACTAAAATTTTTGCCACCAAATTTTGTTATAAAGTTTTTGGTAATTTTTATTATGATCTTCACATTTTACATGTATACAATTTGAAGATCTTGAAAAATAACGTAAATTATCAGAAATAGCTATAATTGGATATAACACATTTTGAAATTTAACGAAACAAGTATTACTTCTCCTAATTTAATAATAATACTTAGTTACATTAGACTATTCTTCTTCTGCAAATTTTCTTCACTGTATGATTCTCATGGGTTTACTCACTTAATCGCTCTTAAATTCTCTTTTTATCATACTTCATATTCATTAGTATAAAACACATATGAATATAGTTATTTAATTTTATCTTTAAACTTACTATCGATTTATATATTAGTACTAACTGACCCGTGCAACTTCGTCTGCACCAAATTGGTTATCACTGGTTTCAATTGTATTTTTAAACGCGAAAAAAATTAATAAAACTGGTACCCGATCGCAGCCATAACTACTGTTTCCAATTTTGAATCCAAACTTATCCACGGATTCACTCAAACATATACCCAGATTATATGAGATTTTTTTTTTATTAGCCTAGAACCCGTTCGTAGCATCATTTACCAGGTTCAATTGAGATAAAAACTAACTTACATAAAGTTAAATAAATTTCTGTACAACTTACTTTATTATATTGAAGAAAAATATATGAACACTGCGTCGAAGCGTCAAACATCGCGTCGAAGTGTCAACTGTCATTTACTTATAACTATTGTCTAAGAGTTAGAATCTGTTGCGAAAACGAATTTTATATCTATTTCCAATATATTTTTTAAAAATAATCTCTGTATCACTCACAACATAGTTGCCATCACCTTTTGGTAATTTATCTATGTTGATATGTTTATATTGTATATTATTCTACGTTGTTACACTGAATATTTGGCATTAAATTCATAATGTGTATTTGTCACACTTAATATTGGCGAAATTGCCTACATAGGCAGAGGCCATATCGGAAAGAATAAATCAAGACAGCTTTATAAATTTTATTCATCCGAACTACGTCCGAGCTAGGTAGAGACAGGTGTCTGGCTACCGGTAAACGTTGCGTTTATTTGTGCATATCGTACCTTTACAAACAAAAATATTGATTTTTACATAATTTTAAGATTGTTTTTTTTTTTTCACTAACTTTGAAAAGATATTAAAATGGAATTATTATAAAAACATTTTTAATACAAATTTTATTTTTCAGACTAATTCAGTTATTTACTCAATATTTATACCGATTTATTGCTATAAAAATAATATGTGTATAAAACAACTTAGCTATAGCTATAGTTTAGAACAGTACTGGCTGCACGATAAAGATAGCGATAATTGGTGCAGCGTATGTTATTGACGCATATATTTAATATGGCGTCAGTCCTAAGCCATACATTTACGTTTATCATTGTTTCATTCCACTTTCGCCTAACCTTTAGATCACACCGCCGTGGTTTGGGGGTAAATTTCTATCCCACACACCAGATTAGGCCCCCCTCGATATCGCCCAAAGCCTAGGTCCGTTCCTTAGGCGTGGAGCCCTTGAGTGCACTGCTCGCGCGATACAGTAACACAAAATCTTACATCACTGCAACAACATTACACATATCACCCCCACACACGTGCACGCATCCACGCTTACACATGAAAGTGGAAGGGTTTTGTTTCTTTCTCTTATCGAACTGAAATAGTTTAGAAAAATATCTGATACGAAATATAAATAGGAGTTGTTGAGGTATGTATGCTTGGTACACATATATGCTCCAACAACTCATATACGTATGAATAGTTAACTTAGGTCAGCTCAAATAGTTCGCGAATTGCACATTTCAGGAAACATCCCAAGCCGAGGTGTGTCGTGCACCCTTGAGCTAGTTGTTAAATAAAATCGGCTGAGTGCCCTAAGCGCTCACCTTAGTAGTCCTGTGAAGCTATTAAGACCTTGCTGGGTTAATAGCGTAGTCATTTCGAGAAAAAAAAAAAGTTGTTTCATTGTATATGGTGAAATCTTAATATCAATAATGTTTAATAAAATGAAATTTGTTCTTTGTTATGGAAAAAAATAATTGGTTTGAAATTAATTATTTTTATTTATAAAATATATCAGCGGGCGTATGATTGTTTATAAAAAAATATGTCTGACTGTGATAAATTCATGTTTTTAATTGCGTTTGAAAGGTACTGAAAAAAAATGTTCCTAAACTTATTCATAAATCAAAATTTATCGAATCAAAATGCGCATTAAAAATACAACGTTAACCAGCTACCAGGTGTCCTAAATTCTGTCTATTGATATACTGAAATTTGTGTAGGTGGTAGTGTCACGCTGAAGCTGTAATTGGTTTCAGCATGAATGCATTGTCTCGTTCGGGCTTGCATTGTAGTGTTTCCTTCGGTCAGTGAGAGCGCCGGAGACCAGCCTCTCTTCCCCTTTCCTCCTTTGCCTTCCCTTACCCTCCCCCATATACAGGTTGGCAACTCACTTCCGACACCCCTGGTGTTGCTAGTGTCTATAGACGGTGGTGGTCACTTAACATCACGTGGTCCGCCTGTTCGTTTGCCTCCTATGATACACAAAATATATATATTGATATATTAAAGAACCTAGTATTCTAAAATTCTTGTTCATCCAACGTTACCGACTCTTGTACTAAGGTGTCGCAAAAAAGTCTAGTTACGATAACTACAAATTTTTATTTTTTTGCGATAAATAAAATTGCGACTATAATTAAAGATCTAAGCTATCTTATCTCTCAAGTTGGACCAGACTGCATATTGCTTGCAAATTTGAACGAAATCTGTTAAGCGGTTTAGAAGTCCATCGCGGACAAACATCGTGACAGGAGATTTATATATATTAAGATATAATTTGTTTTTGTAGACCCTTGTTGTGCTATAAATAAATAAATAATAATAAATATCTTCCATCCGGTACTTATACGTTCAAACCTGACAAAAGGGACAGTTCTTAATGACAAGATTCATACACACTTTTAAAAATAGCATGACAATATAGCTTAGGAGCAAAAGCAGTCGATAAGTTTCAATACAGTCTTGTCACCTTTCTTAAAAAACAAAATAATGTCGCTCTAACTTTAGAGTTTTCCTTGTATGTATAACACGCTTCCAATGTATTTAAAACAAGAAGGTCAACTACTTTTATTTTATTACTTTATTTTTTATCTACAGTTGAGTATAGTATGTATAAAAATACAGGTAGGTATTTAAGAACGTGAAGGGGTTCCAGTTCATATGTAGAATATAAGGAAAGTAGTCGAAAATAATATCGTACAATATCAAACGGTTATATACTTATATATGTTGTATAATAATACTTTTCCCTGGATTCATAGATATTTATTAGGTTTTCTTACGACATGAATATTTCTTTAATAAACTGACTTTTGCTCACAGCTTTGCTCGCGTAAATGTAGATCTAATCTATCTCGCAGAAACAGCACATTTTTCTACATGGAAGGTACCTTATACCCTTTTCTATACTCTGAACAACTTGCATGCAAAATTTCGCGATGATCTGTTGAGCACTTAAGATATAAAATCATAAAAAATTAACAAATCCACTTTCGAAAAAGTATTCTTATTATCTATATAGGTTATAAACATACACGTAAGTAAGCCGTGTGGTGCCGACAGAGTAGAATAACACCACCCCATATCATCCCGTGGGTATCGTAAAATGCGATTAAGGGAGTATGAGATAGTACTGACCCCTTGTAACTTTCTCACCGTGATATTGTACCATTCGTCTGAGAGTCCTTCTCCTGCCGTAACGGTTCCCGTTCCACTGTGCACGGAAGAGCAAGAACGAGTATGTGCACCTGTGTCTTGCGCGTACACTTGTGCACCGTAATATATTCTGTGTATCTGACCGCTTCTGTTTTTTTGATTAGGTGTCAAAGTGGTCGCCATGGCCGAAATCGTTCGGAACAATCATCAAAGGTAAGTAAAACAAAGCGCGTAAGTTTTATTTTAACTGAATACTGCACTGCGTAAATACATATATGTATTGTTGCAAACGGCATACAAGTAAACAGCTTATTTTTATTTAAAAATAACAACGTAAAAGACGTCATTAAAAATAAAATAAATACACATACATGGAAAATATATTTTGTTTAAGAAACTTCAAAGTCATCGTTGGGTTGCATAAAAAATAAAGGCAAGTGCGAGAGTTACACGTGCTTGAAGAGTTCCGTGCACTTATTTCGTATTAGGAGATTTCCTACTAAAATGTACATAATTAAGTAAATACTTTCACGTAAATCATAATAGTGATTATTAAGTTACGTATGAATCAAAGTTTGGCCTAAAAATATCGATAAAATTACTAAACAACACATGATGGCAAGGAAAATACAGTGATCTCTTTATATCTATCTCTTTCTTACTATATAATGTACAACTAACATGAATGTTATTTTTTTTTTCGAAATGACTACGCTATTGACCCAGCAAGGTCTTAACAGCTTCACCGGACTACTAAGGCGAGCGCTTAAGGCACTCAGCTGATTTTATTTTGGCAACCAGCTCAAGGGTGCACGGCACACCTCGGCTTGGCTGTTGCCTGTTGCATGCAAAATTGCGACCTATCTTAGCTAACCTAGCTAACTATTCATATATGTATGAGTTATTGAAACGTATATGTGTACCAAGCATACATGCCTCAACAACTCCTCCATATATTTATTATCGGAAAATTGAGAGTTTTTCAATTCGATAAGGGAAAAAAAAGTAAACCCTTCCACTTTCATGTGTAAGCGTGTAGGCGTGCACGTGTCTGAGGGTGATCGTGTAGTGTTGTAGCGGTGATGTATATTTGTGTGTCACCGTATCGCGCAAACAATGCACTCAAGGGCTCCCTACCGAGGGATCGAACCTAGGCTTGAGCCGCTGCCGTGGGAGGCCTAATCGGGTGTGCGGGAGTGAAATTAACCCCCAGACCACGGCGGCGTGATCTGTGGTTACGCGGGCATGGGCGTTAACACGCTATGTTTCGAGGGACAGGCTGGTACTGATCGTTCGCTGACGTGATTGAATCAGGAGGGTGGGTAAAAATGTGTCGCGGACGTCTTTTATAACGCGCAATGTTAGGTACGGGTTCATAGTTTGCGGCGGATACTACTAACGGACTGGGATGATTCGCGGCTTTTTCAAAATAACTAATCGTAAGTGATTTTACGTACGCCTAGATAGAAGGAATCTCTAGGTCTCTATGGAGATCGACTCTCCGGATGTACCACGGGGCACCGGTCACTTTACGTAAAACACGATTTTGGAGAACCTGCAGCTTATCAAAGTTATCTTTGGACATATGCGCAAAAACGGGGCAGCTATATGTCATCACGGGACGGATACACGTCTTATATAAAAGTGAGCTTGTGTCTGAGGGACATCTTACTCTTATAACAAAGCAACGGATGGAGGCGACCTAAGACCATAGTTTCGCACTCTGTCTATATGTGAATTGAACTTTAAATGTCTATCTAATGTAATACCGAGATATTTGACCTCTTCGACCCAAGGGATATCGATTCCGTATAGCCTGTTGGGCTCTAATTTATTAGTGCGTTTCGTGGGATCGAAGAATATTGCGGCACTCTTATCGGGATTAACTTCTATGCGCCAACGACGAAACCATTCACCGAGAGTATGAACGGCCTTTTCGATGCGCTTCTTAAGAACGTCCGACCGCCAGCCGGAAGTGTAAATAACGGTATCGTCAGCGTAACAACCTACCTCGACCCCCCGAGACCGAGGTAGGTCACTGATGAACAGACTGAAGAGCGTGGGCGCGAGTATGTAGCCCTGTGGCACATCTGAGCGTATCGGGTGGGGCACGACCTATGAATGTTACAACTGGGGAAAATGCTCTTTACTGCTGAGTCCTCTGATATTGTCAATTTCTTGTTTGTTAATCAGAAAAATATATTATACACATATAAGCACTCTTTTTACATCACCTTTGACATTGTTAGTTTTACTAAGTATTTCATATTAATTATAAAACTGACTGTTACTATATTCTTTACCAAAAATAATTGTTTTACGTGTTCAACTTGTCGAACATTCATAAATGTTTTTAAGTAATTAATAACAAACTTTATCAATTGTATTTAATCCGAATATAATGGTAATACCCACAACAAATAAATGAACAAGAGTAACTTATAAAAGTTTCGCCAAGCATTAAATAAAATGGGGATCTCTAAAAGTAACCTAACAATAACAAAAATGGTCTCTATTCTCTGCAAAGATATAAATAAAATTGTTTTACTTGATGAAATATGACTTTCAAAGTAACATAAAATTATTCGTCACTTATAAAATCAACGAAATCACGATGAATTTTAATCGTTTCTTACATCAACTGTCGACCTTAGCAATGACTAGTGAATACGATAAACGCAACCGGCAAGGCAAAGGCGTTTATGTCACTATTCGATTTAGTGTGTTACTCGCGCGCGCGCAATAAACACGTATCCAAAATGGCTGATGTTGAGAGTAGCAGCCCTACATTCTGGGAAGAATTATCTAGCCCACTTAATGTAGTTCTACTTGCTATTATAGTGTACCTTATTTACAAAATAATAAGATCGAATTTCGAATCAGACGCTGCTGTGCCCCCTCCCCCGCCTTCTTTACCAAAATTGAGGAAGGATCTCACAGTTGCTGAGCTGAAGAAATACGATGGCACTCAGAGCGATGGTAGAGTTCTACTGGCTGTAAACGGAACCATTTTTGATGTCACAAAAGGACGTCGGTTTTATGGACCCGGTGAGTGGCTTTGTAATTTGGTAGTGTTATAGCAGTGTTATTGATCAAAGGTCGTTCATGTTCTTGCGTTGTGAAATTGGTTACTATTTTACTACTTATAACGGTATTTATTGTAAACCGTCTTTGTCAATTTCATGTTTTTTATGTTCGCCATATTGCTATGAGTATATTAAACAATACAACTTCTTGTAGATTAAACTATTTTTGTTTCCTGTTGTCGGTAAATAATTACATCAGCGTGGCATTGAAAATTCTAGAACATATATAAAAAATTAATTTTGTATGAAACTTCAATTATATCCTTCTAACTTTAGTCTTTTGTAGTCATAATGAAGTAGGAAACCGTTTATTTTATTGTAATACATTTAAAAATATTTTATGAAACTGAAGCATTATAATAAAGACTGTTGTATTTTAGTGATTTCTCGTTTCCACTCATGGATGTATATATGCTAGAGAGAGAGAGAGAGATAGCACGTTACGGTATGACTTGCGAATAACGTAACCTAATATTTTAAACAACCGGTTTATGTTTACGATTACAATTGCCGGTACATGTTGAATGTTATCGTATTTGATTCATCAAACAATGTCTTGTTGAGGTGAAGTTGATTCGATATTTCGTCATTTTATATGCCCACTCGTTTGTCATTTTTTTTTTAATTTACAAAAATTTACATCTTTCCTTATTTATGTGATGATTTCATAGTAGTCAACATTATAGATATTACCACTGTATTTGGTATGCGTATATAAATAAAATAGATATATGTAAGAGATTGTAGTTAAAGAATAAGATGTAGTTATAAATTGATATAATAAACTTATATTTTTTTTTGACAATGTAATAACATAATATTACAGGGTAACCTTAATATAACGAACCTCAATATAATGAATTTTTTTTAATTTTATTGAAATCCTTTAAGACAGTAAAAGCTAATTCGAAATGTATCTTTATATTACGAATACATTTGTCAAAATCTCTTTATTACAAATGTTTAATAATTCAAGGATATAAATAAAAAGTATTCTTGACCTCTATTTAAGATTTTTTTTCAACTTATAATCTTCACATAAAGTATCTTATCAATTATTCCCATTTAATTCAATAGTAATTAATTTTTCGACAGGTTTAGACATTAACTTGTCCATAAGGCAGTCCTTTTTGTTTTCTGCTAAGCAATGTAAACATTATTGTTTGTAATTATTGTTAGTTTCAAAGTTGCAGTAGCTGCGAAACGAAAAAGGTATTATTTCAAAAGTTCGCTTTAACAGGGCAAACAGATGGGTATTTACGTAATGTTAATAAACATGTTTTCTTACCTCGTTAAAACGAATTGTAGTCCAACTTAAACTATACATAGAAAACCTCATTTTAACGTATAACTGAGTATAACAGATCTTTTCTAATTCCCTTCAATTTCGTTATACCGAGGTTACACTCCATTATTACAATAATTTACTACGACATTGACACAAATATTATCTGTTTTTATCATATAAACTAATTGTATTTCCTTTAGACTTTGAACATTTAATTAATTTACATACAAATGTACTTGTTTAAGCCAACACTGTAACAATATTAAAGAATACATTTAACCGTACCGTTTCGGGTATTATTTCTGAAATAATTATGAATACTACAAGTGACCTTGTTTAATTGTAGTCACACTTTATTATTTTTTGTTTATATTTCGTATCTTATTTCATCTATACTAATATTATAAAGCTGCAAGATTTGTTTTTGTTGGTTGAATACGCTGGTGCGATTTGAAAAATTACTTTAGTGTTAGATAGCTCATTTATCAAGGAAGGTTATAGGAAATGCACCGCGCTCGCTGAATGTTGCTCTTTTGTCTCGCTTTGGTATTTTTTTTCGAACTGACTACGCTATTGGTCCCGCAAGGTCTTAACAGCTTCATCGGACTACTAAGGCGAGCGCTTGCGGCACTCAGCCGATTTTATTTGGGCAACTAGCTCAAGGGTGCACGGCGCACCTCGGCTTGGGCTGTTGCTTGATACATGCCATTGCCAAACTATCTTTCTTTTTTTTTTAACGTGGGGAAATCCCTTATGGATACCCACCCTCCCGGGGAGAGAGTGGGTTATGTAAGACTCGCACGGACTAAAACCCCACGGTGTACGTCTTCCGCTATAGTTGGGGCGGCACGAGATCTCTATAGACTTCATCGTGCCGCCCCAGCGGTTGGCCCAGCAGCAGAAGTGCCGCTGCTAGGCCTTATCTTATATAAGGAGACAGCCGGGTACACACCGACCGTTTCCTTCGTCCGCCGGACCTGTGCAACGGGAAGGTGAGGCTCCCGACCCACTTATCCCTAGGTCCGGCTATGGTGGCGGGAGAAAGCGCGTGAATTGGCGCCTTCTCCTACCAGTTCTTCTTTGGCGGAGAGGACCGCGTCCTCCTCGCGTACCCTCTCCGCCGCCTCCTTCTACGAGACGACCTCCTCACAGAAGGAGGCAACAACATTTCACACATTCTCGTCGAGCGTCGTCAAAGCCATGCTCGGCAGCGAGAGATCATCACCCACCGCCGCAGCCAGAATGCGGCGTCGCTCCTCCCATGCAGCACATTCGGAAAGTCTGTGCTGCGCGGTGTCCGGTTCAACGCCGCACTCATGGCATACGGTGGTTGGCTCCCTGCATGCTATCCGGTACAGGTACCAACCGAAGCACCCGTGCCCGGTCAGCACCTGCACCAGACGAAACGACAGGGAACCCCATCGTTGATTGCACCATTCGGGCAGGACCGGGCGGACGGCGTCGATAGTATATCGACCGTACTTCGCGTCCGCCAGGTCCCGCCCCCACCTCTCCATCCTTAACCCTCTCTCATACTTTCTTCTCTGTTCCAATTCCCCGGGAGCTAGAGGCTCTCCCATCTGTTTCTTAACCGCCGTATAATTGTATACGGCGGCAAGCACTTCCACCTCCAGCTCCCAGGGAAGAGAACCGGCCAGCACCATGGCCGCCGCAGAGGAAACTGTCCGGTAACCCCGTATCACCCTCAACGCCACAGTACGTTGCGCGACTCGCAACGCACGGATATTGGTGGCGATGAGGGCGTCCACCCATAACGGCGCCCCGTAGGCGGCCATGGACCGCACCACACCCATGTATAGGCGACGACAGGCGGCACCCGGCCCCCCCGTATTGGGGAGGAGTCGTCCGAGCGTCGCTGCCGCCCCAACTATGCGCGGTCCGAGCCCCTTGAAATGGGGCTCGAACCGCCAGCGACCGTCCAGGGTGAGGCCCAGATACTTCATCCGGGTCCCCACCCTGACACGGACTCCCTCCACATATATGTGGGCCCCCGGAGGTGGCCCCTTCCGAGGCGCATGGAACATTAGGGCCTCGGTCTTCTCGAGGGCCACCTCGAGGCGAACTATCTAAGCTAACCTAAGCTTATATACTTATATGAATTATTGAAACATATATGTGTACCAAGCATACATACTTCGACAACTCTTATATGTATTTTGTGTCGGATAATTTTTCTGAACTAATTCAGTTCGATAAGGGAAAAGTAAACCCCTTCCACTTTCATGTGTAAGCATGTTTGCGTGCCCGTGTGTGGAGGTGATATGTGTCTCGCTTTGGTTAGGTTAGGTTACAGTAGCGACATTTTTCACGGGCCTCGGCGGGGACCACCTCCGGGGGCCCACATCTGTGTCGAGGGCGTCCGTGTCAGATTGGGACCCATATGAAATACCTGGGTCTCACCCTGGACGGACGCTGGCGGTTCGAGCCCCACTTTAAGGGGCTCGGACCGCGGATAGTCGGGGCGGCAGGGGCCCTCGGTTTACTCCTCCCCAACACCGGAGGGCCGGGTGCCGCCTGCCGCCGCCTCTAGAAGGGTGATCATCCAGTCCATGGCCTCCTACGGAGCACCGTTGTGGGTAGACACCCTCAGCGCCACCAATAGCCGTGCGTTGCGAAATGCGCAGCGCACCGTGGCGTTGAGGGTGATAAGAGGGTATCGAACGGTGTCCTCGGCGGCGGCCGTTTACGAATATACGGCGGCCAAAAAGCGGTCAGGGGAGCCTCCGGCTCCCAGGGAAATAGAGGCGAGAAGAAAAATGGAGAGGGGGTTAAAGATGGAGAGGTGGAAGCAAGACCTGGCGGACGCGCAGTAGGGCAGATACACTATCGATGCCGTCCGCCCGGTCCTGCTTGGTTGGTGCAACCGACGATGGGGTTCCCTGACGTTCCGTCTGGTGCAGGTGCTGACCGGGCACGGGTGCTTCGGTTGGTACCTGCACCGAATAGCGCGCAGGGAGCCGACCGACGTATGCCACGAGTGCGGCGTTGACCCGGACACCGCGCAGCACACGTTGTCTGAGTGTGCTGCGTGGGAGGAGCAGCGCCGCATTCTGGCTGCGGCGGTAGGAGGGAACCTCTCGCTGCCGAGCGTAGTCGCGGCCATGCTCGGTAGCGAGGATGTCTGGAACGCACGACTTCCTCGCAGAAGGAGACGGCGGAGAGGGCCCGCGAGAACGATCCGCTAAGCGGCCCTCTCCGCCAACGGAGAACAGGCAGGAGGAGGCGGCAGTTTGATCGCCTCCTCCCGCCACCGTAGCCGGACCTAGGGATAGGTGGGTCGGGGGGCCCACCTTCCCATTGCACAGGTCCGGCAGTCGAGAAGGAGACGGCCGGTGTGTACCCGGCTGTCTCCTTACAAAACGAGGCCCGGTGGCGGCACTTCTGTTGCTGGGTCACACCGCTGGGGCGGCACGATGAAGTCTATAGAGATCTCGTGCCGCCCCAACCATAGCGGAGGACGTACACCGTGGGGTTTTAGTCCGTGCAAGTCGGACATAACCCACTCTTTCCCCCCGGGAGGGTGGGTATCCATAAGGGATTTCCCCACGTAAAAAAAAAAGGTTACAGTAGCGATAAAAGTATAACACGAACTTGCCCCGGGTAAGCGCGGTGCATTTAGTACGAAACTTTTTTAAAGCAAGTATTTAATGCGTATTTAATTTTTTTGTAATAACACCGATAGAGTACATAAAGAAGTTAGGACTCGAGGAAGTTTAAAATAAAAAGAGGAAAATTCAAGAAAGAAAAGTTATGAAATATTAATATTTAGAAGAATACTATTATTAATTCTTTAAAACTTTTTTTCTCTACATTTTCAGTTACCTTTCTATTTGTTCGTATTGCTGATGAATTAATTGTCCTTAGTACGTTTATTTATACAACGAATTCAGAATTTGCTAATGAACTTTTAACGTTTTAGCAACTATGTTTGTAAAAAAATGTGCTAATGGACTTAATAGATAAACGAAAATTGTTAATACCCCATTATACAGTAAAATTCTTTTATCACTCGACCTAAGAAACTTATTCATTTACTATGTAGGTGGAATAAATTTACTTTTGAAATTTCAATTCGGCTATTTTTTTTTTCTTGGATTCTTAAGTGAAAATATTCTGTTTTAAGACAATATTTTAATACATGTGAACATAATTTCGAGTCTTAAGAGTGTAGTTTAGCCATAGCGATTTGAGATCGAATAATCGATTTAAGACATAGAAAACATCAAGTCGATCCAGTGAATCTATGACACTATTGTAATTCGATTATTTCTATTTAGATAAAAACAAAACCATAGAACAATTTGTAATAAAAAGAATCTTATCAAAAAAAATTAAATAAATAAGATATTGGTTTTTAAATAATCGATCCACTAGACCTCGAGTTTTTCATGAATCGATTATATAGACCATTATTCGGATCGATTTTAATTTTGTGAAGAATCACCATACCTAGTGCAAGTTTGCTAATGGGACTATAGGTAGAAAAAGGCAAATATTTCGTTTAAGCTTAACAAGGAATAATTGAAATAAAATCAGTAACAAAATTACAATACATACAATATTCAAAAACGATAATAACATTTGGTTTTTCTCATAAAAACTTGTCTAATATCGCTGAAAATATATACTATAGATACAAATTAGTGCCTGTTGTTTCAAACAATCTGACCTCGCATGTTATTGTATTTATTAGACGATTTATCATTCTCTCTTTCAATTGATATAAAAGGCAGTATAGTTTTGGTTAAAATTGAGACAAGTAGATATTATGATTATATTATCTATACCCGCTGAACAATACACTTTCTAAGGACATATATAGCCGTATTTCTATTTTTTTTTATCACAATCCTTTTTATGCCGTTATCTTAGAAAAAACAATATGGATGGACTGTATGGACTTTCTAAAAAGAAATTTTTGTATCCACTTTTAATTAACTTTTCTGTAAAAAAAATACGCTATTTTTGAGGATTCAGTGGGGCCTTAGAGATTCCTGTACACATTTTTTCAAACAACTCGATCTAAAAATAAGTGTTTTGTTTATATTCTCTTAAGTATTTAATAACATTACGAATAATATTAGTTTCATGGATTTTATAGACCAGTTATTCGCGGTTTTCTCCGTTGATTTTAGTCTGTAATTCCGTACCTACATCTAACAATTTAAAAGCTTTTTTAAAATGTGTAATTTCATAAATATACATTTCACATACATTTAAAATTATGAGCTAACCCGTGCGTAAATAATGTAAATTGCTATTTTGCTGTTCTTCGCGATTCTAGGCTCATTATATTTTTGCTTCACTCTTTATTGTCCTAACGTGAAATCTTTTTCAATAGATAATATACAAAAAAACAGTATAATTTGATTTATAAATAAAATTTTCTAACATTGGAATTAATAGACAGTGAAAATAATTACAAATGTGATTGATTCGTGGAATCCTTGTAACCCTTCAAGAGATCATTTATTACTCTGTATATTCTTTTATTTGCCAGTGGAAAGTCAAAATTGGTTAAAACCTTCTGAAGTTTACCCCATACATTTTTTTTTTTAAACTATAGAAATATTATTAATAATATTTAAACTTTTAGAATTGAAGTAATAAAAAGGTTTTAGCCAATGTCAATCGATATTTGTTACATTTTAAATTTCGAGATTGATAGCCTAATTAAGTCACCAATATCACTTTTAGAAATAAACAAAATAATCAGTAGCAAAACACGCAGCGCCGCAGGTCCAGCTGAGTAATAGCTCTATTTGTTTTAGGTATTTAATATTAGTTATGGAATACTTTTTAACATTATCAAACATTGTAGTCCGGTGAAGCTGTAAAGACCTTGCTAGGTTAATAGCGTAGTCAGATTGAAAAAAAATTTAAATAAAGAATGGTCCTACATCAGTCTGGACTTTTCAATTACATGGTACCTCTATAATCTTATTTATTGCAGTTCACGGTTGACATTTTTCTTATACGGGTTAGCTCGGCAAAGTGACTGCACTATGCCTGATGGTAAGCGCAGTGCAATTCAAAAACAACGGCAACTGCCGAGAGATACGTCATCCTTCGTCGGTCGTCGCTGTCATGCTGGCCTGCGTAAATGCCTCTTCAAGTTACGCTTGAAAGACCCCATATTATAGGAAGGAGGGAACACACGAGCTGGGAGATTGTTCCACAACTTCACGGTACGGCAAAGATAGGATGTTGCGAACTTTTTAGTTCGTACCCAGATAGGGTTTACCGTAAAACTGTGGCTACGTAGACCAGCGCGAGTGAGTCGGTTGTGAAAAGAGAGGAAGGGATTAAATTGAACAACTCTGCAGAACACTCGCCATGACACAGACAGTAGAACACCCTCAGTGAGACAATATCAAATAAAAATGTTATAATGTACAAACAGTTATCCGCAACTTTATCCATGTTAAATTATAATACATATATAACTTAGTAATAATAAAGTATAACTTAGCACCGCTTACTTACGAGTTATATTGTAATGGATAGCAGTACAAGATTCTCCATAGATACATTCAGATACACCAATATTCATAGTAACTGGCCGAATGGAATTGGAGTTTGTCGATTTCATATATATCAATATGGCAATAACATAACATGAGTCAATCAAATTTTCAGGCAGTCGTGCTTTTATCTGAAACGTGGTGCCATACAATTGTTTTAAATATATATTTGTTGTATTGTCGTGAACACTGATTAGGAAACCACACATTGTATATGGGCTTTATTAAATCCGCCCGGATAGCTACGCTACCATACTCAAGTTGAAAATCTGCCGCCGATTACCTCTTGGTATGTTCCGGCATTTCACTTGAGAACCAGTCCCCCTCTATGCTTAGCGTGCTTACAATCTTAGACTATAATTTACCGTCAGGTGAAGCCGCCGTAGTCTGGGGGTAAATTTCACTCCCGCACACCAAACAAAAGTGCAGATCTTGTGCACATTCTCCAAAGTGAAGCCGATAGAAAACTACAAGACAAGCAACCCTACGCCGATGTTCCAGTGATTGCAGTTTGGCGGCTAACAGTGATTTGACTAACATGCTACTAACATTTGGCTAACATGAAAGTGGAAGGGCTTTATTTATTTCCTTATCGAATTGAAATAGTTTAGAAAAATTATCCAACTCAAAATACATATAAGAGTTGTTGAGGTATGTATGCTTGGTACACATATATGTTTCAATAACTTATATAAAATATGTAGCTTAGCTTATGTTAGCTCAGATAGGTCGCGAATTGCATATATTAGGCGACAGCCCAAGTCAAGGTGAGCCGTGCATCCTTTAGTTAGTTGCCCAAATAAAATCGGCTGAGTGCCTTAGACGCTCACTTTAGTAGTCTGGTGAAGCTATTAAGACTTTTCTGGGTCAATACCGTAGTCTGTTCGCAGAAAAATCGTCAGATGAGATTGTGGCCAAAGGCCACCTATAAGTATTAAAAAATACGAATGCCGATAAAATCGCAAGCGGCTGCTAGAACAGATATAATAAATCATAGTAACCATGACTAAGTTCTTTTAAAAATTGGGTACGATCACGTTATTGGGACTGATATTGTAAAGTCGTGTAAATATAACTAAGGTGATATCACTCCGTTTATCATTTTATTTATTGCGTCGCTCACTTGTGAAGTAGATAGCGGTTTATCATACATTGTCTACATAAGAAAATATACTATATAGCAATAATATGTTACAAGAATAGCGATCACGTGATACGATACACAGTAAGTATAGTACACTGCTTTCGACTGGACACGTTGGGTAATGACCGATATAGTCCGCTAGTTCAGCTGCGTATAGCGTTGTCTTTGTCTAACGCAGTCATTGATGTGGAATAGAGAGAACACTTCATAAAACCGAGGCAAGCCGACATTAACCGAATGTTCACGACGTGCCAAATCAATCGCTGGGTACTTTATACATATAACGTGTTCGTTGGAGCACTTATTGTGAAGACAACGAGAAGACGTGAAGTTCTGAAATTCCTTCGTATTCAGAATAATTGTGATTCTATTAGTGTGAACGTGAATAATATTGTTTCATGTTATACTATTGTAAAAGTGTTATAAATTTTCTATGTACGACATTACTATACTTAACACATTATTGCACATCTGTTCAGCTAAAAAAATATTTTTGAAAAATCGGAATTTCAAATACGTCTATACTTTAGATGTATGTAATTAACAAATATAGAATAGCATAGAAAAACACTTGTGTGTTCAAATTCATACCTACTAGAGGTATAATTAGACTGAATGGGAACGAATTTCATTATCTCACATTTTTCCTTGTACGCTACACGTGAATTGTCACGGTAACAAAAAAACCGGTCAAGTGTGAATTGGAATCATTCGCTAAGGAATTTCATACCTTGACATAAATTATTTACACATTTATAAAAAATGTGTTTTTTTTAACAATTTTCACCTTTAAAAGTGTTATTATAACAAAAAATTTGAAAGAGAACGTTTGTATCATAATTGTAGTGTATTTATAAAGTGGTAAGGTTTGTGAGAATGTACATACCTATATAGGAGATATCTGAAACTATTTAGAATGTTCTGTTATTATTTGGAAGCAACCTTATTCTTCCTACATATTATATTTTATTGTAAATTGTGCAAAGTCGCAGACGGTTGTTAGTATGGTATATTTGTGTCGGAACAAAGAGCCGTGCCAGTTGTATGCCGTTGACCTTAAAGATAAAAATGTTTTCAATGTCAAGTGTATATCGTAAACTGGTCCCCTAATTACGTATATCACAAAAACAAAGCGATAGCAGTAATTGTAAGATATCGGCTTTCTAGAAATCGCAAATTCAGAATATATGCTCGTAGTAATATAAATTAATATTAGCTGTTGGTATTGTAGGCTTATTCATTGAAAGTTTTGGCGTTAGGATTACAGAAGTAGTACTCATTGCCTTTACATTGCTAAGGTCTGGTTATAAATCTTTATATTAAATTAATAAAATATTTGATCTTTTTCTGATATGGGTCTTGCGAATTATGTAATTGGAATCGATTTTTGTTGATCTATTTATTTATAATAGTTACAGGTATATGTATTTTGTTTTAGTACGTTTATTTACAGCTGCTATGATCACAAATTTTATAGAAATAAACATGAACAAATACTCAATACTCACATAAAATTGTTTCAGTTCCCCCTTTTACTCCAGTTACTTCCTAAAGAAACATTGTAGTTTCTTAAAACTTTAATAACTTTATATGATGTAAAATTAAGTTATCATGATATTTTTTTCCTTCAATAAGGGTCAAGTGTCCTCGACGTTCAATAAAAAAGAATTGATCTATATGTATTCAGTTGATTTTCAATGAAGTGCGTATAATCACAGACCTCTATTATTTTATCAATATAAGAAGATTTTTTTTTTGTACTCAATTTTTTTAATGAAATTTTACGTATGAAGAAAAACTTTTGGACACATGATCTGAGAAAAAAATTTAATGTGAAAATTGTAGAGCCCGGCGGGAATTAGTAAAACCCTACCAACGTGCATTCTGTTAATGTCTAATTACTTAATAACAGAATGAGTTAATATTGGTAGGAAACATCGTGACGATATCAAAACTTTTTTGTAGTTTCTCAATGTTTTCAGATATCTCAGTATTTCAAATCGCTAATATTAAAAAAACAATAAATCCTAAAACTAAACCTTTGCTAAGCATTAAGAAATTTATAGAATAGAATATCAAATCAAAAATGATACGCAGAAGAGTGATTGAATGTCTATAATACCTTAATCCTTGAGATACCGCTTTCCTTGTAGCGGTAAATATTTAGTATTGTCTCTGCTGATTCACCTATCAAAGGATAGCTTAAACCGCCGGGTCTAGGGTCTCGAAATCTTAAGTAATATCGGGTGAGTTTAATTGTAATCAGATACCTAACTGTTATGTAATGGAATATATGAATATCTATGTTAGTACTAGATTATTTACTACAGCAGTCACTTACGCTCATGTAATTATAATACTCCTAGTATTTCGGCTAGCTAATATAATAAATATAGTAATAATTGCCATTTTAATAATTTTTATTTGTAAAATTGTATAATATGTCGACGGGAGAAAGCGGAAATGTTGTAACTTGCATTTTGGACTAAATTATTTTTTACCATATTCTTGTATAAAAAAATACCGCTTCAAATGTTCTGGGTCTCGCTTTTCTATGATTTAAATTTTCATCGATACGATCTTGTTTTTCTACCTAGTTTCACTGCACATAAAAAAATAAGTTTTGAATATTTGAATAATTTTTTGGCTTTGGTGTATAGTTGGGTTTTTCAAATTACGTTCTGCTTTCTTCCGTTGATGTATGATTTGTGTATGTATATTGTATAAGTATATAATAAAAAAAAATCCTTCATACAAATGGAATTAATTATCAAACTTTTTTTAATTACGCTCCTGTGTTCTCGTATAGGCATTTTTTTTAATAATTGATAGTATTGATTTATTATTGCTTAGTTTTAAAATAGGCTAACATTATCCAAAGTAATCGCTTTGAAAATAGTTATGTTTATATATGTATTTACACGCCTTTTATATCTATCTTAATCATTTTGAGTTTTAATATGATCTCATGCTTCTTTGTGTCTTGAACAGGCTCCAAAAGATTTTTTTCTCGAACTGACTACGCTATTGGCCTAGCAATGATTAACAGATTTACCGGACTACGCTCCAAAAATCTCAACATATTTAGGCTTAAATATATTTAAATACTCATTTTTTATATACCTTAAAACAATTATTACGTATAATAATATGTAAATTGTATAAAACTTTTTTATGTACTAAACTCCAAATCTACAAAGTCACTTGAGGATTTGTATCTACACCCATTATTTGAAACGGGCAAGTGAACTAATATAAATTGTCACATAAGGAAAAAGCGTTATGTGTCCTCCACGCGAATTAGTTTTAGTATTTCTATTGTATACAAGTGTATGGACGTGCGAGTGCGAAAGAGGTCTTGCTATGGAATAATAAAATCGTTTTCGGAACTACGAAGTCGCGAACATCATTTAGTATTCTATATAAAACGAAAAGATTATAGCGCGATGACATATTATTGTGTTTACATTTTCCCGTTCCGTTTAATCAAACTTCGCGGCAGCTATCTGTCATATCAGCAAGTAGATAAGGATTTCGGTCCCTCACCCGTACGACATAGCGGCCATTTGTATTCCACAACTGTCTTGGAAGTATGTTATTTTCTCGTATCTACTGTAAAAAAAATAATACTATACTCTTAATCGAGCTATAAGACTAGCTACTTTAGTAGGTGGTAGAGTCACGTTGAAGCTATTATTGGTTTAGCATGAATGGGTCGGCTCGTCCGGGCACCCTCTCACAGAAAACTGACGAAAAATAACAGTACTTGCATTGTTGCGTTTCGTTCAGTCAGTGAGAGTGCCGGAGACTCATCTCCCCTCTCCACCCCTCTCCTCTCCCTTCCCCTTTTCCTTTCTCTTTCCATTCCCCCAAACACAGGCTGGCAACGCACTTGCGACTCCTCTGGGGTCTTCATAGTCTTTTTTAAATCATATAGCAGGCAAACGAACAGGTGGGTCACCTGATGTTAAGTGATCAGCGCCGTCCATAGACACTTGCAACACCAGGGGAGTCGTAAATGAGTTGCCAGCCTGTGTTAGGGTGGAGGGGAAGGAAAGAGGAGAAGGGTTAGGTGAGGAGATGTGGGCCTCGGGCGCTTTCGCTGACCGAACGAAACGCAACAATGCAAGCACTGTTACTACACGTCGATTTTCTGTGAGAGGGTGGTACTATCCCGGACGAGCCGACCTATTTATGCTGAAGCCAGTAATAGCTTCAGCGTGGCTCTACCACCTATAACAGATTATGACACATTATATGTGTCATTATCACACAACTAAATCATAATATTATTATAGACTAGATTCAAAAACTTAATTACTTAAATTATTGTTATTCTCTAATATTCGTTCTTTTCATTTTTTAATCTATGCTATCTATACTTCTATACTAATATTATAAAGAGGTAAAGTTTGTGAGTTTGTGACGTTGTAGGGGGTAATCTAAGGAACTACTGGTCCGATTTGAATAATTCTTTCAGTATTATGTAGCTCATTCACCGAGAATGGTTATAGGCTATATATCATCACGCTAAGGCCAATAGGAGCGGAACAGAGATGAACAATGTTTCAAAATCGGGATGTTTTTCCTTTTGAGAACTGCTGCGTGTTAGTGTATCTATTCCACACGAATGAAGTCGCGGGCAAAGGCTAGTATATTATGTTTTAAAATAAATAATGGCCACGTATAAGATTTATAATATTGTTTTCTTCAAGGTTTTTCTCTTTACTACTGCCGTCATCAAATCAAAATGAATTAGTGTTGAAACGTTTACTTCTTTTCGTTCTTCTCATACCAAGAATAATTAGAACCATATTCCACAGTTTGAGCTTTAGATTGCTTATATAGAGGATGGTGCAACTTTATGTTGAATATTCTAGTTTTTAACTTTAGAATCATCAGATCTTTAAAGTGACTAGTGTAGTCAATTTTATTTATACAATATACAATTACATATAAAAATACTTACTAATAAAACTATACACACGTCTAAAGTACATAAACTGTATTGGAATATATGTATTCCATTTAAATAAATTAATGCATAATATGGCGCTAAATTTTTTGTGCGGTAAATCGCAGTTGTTTACGAGGCTTCATGCAATAATTATTCTTGTTTAATTTACTCATGAAGAATTCGAAATTATATTAAAAACATGGATTTTATGGTTTCAAATAAAATTCATTTAACAATATTTTTTTGTTTGTTTCAGGTGGACCGTACTCTGCTTTTGCTGGCAGGGACTCGACCCGAGGGTTAGCAACAGGGCAAGTGGCTGCCGCTGACAGTAATGAGTATGATCCGTGCAATGACTTGTCTCCTGACGAGATCGCTTCTGCCAAAGAATGGGAAGAGCAGTTCAGAGGTATATCTGTTTTATTTTTGAGTTCAATCACAACTAATATTATAAATGCTAACGTGAGCTTGTTCATTTACTTATTATATCTACTATGACGCCTTAGCTAAAAATCTGCTTATCATGGATTTTTACGTTGTTAGGAGTATAGAAAAGGACCTCTAAATTAGCACGAAGCCGCGATCTAATAAAATGCAATAACTCTATTTGATTACGAACTAATGAATATTATTAGGAATTAACTGAAAACTACTTTTAGTAACGCATTCTTTCATCATATTTGTTATAATATATACATATATGTAATATTATAATATGTTTGCGTATTTTTAGTGAATAAAAAGAAATGAGTAATGAAATGTATCGTTACATTTTAAAATGGGTAAATCCAATTGTAATTGTTCATACAGTATGTTTACCTTTTTTAAGATTTCAGCTTTTATACATCGAGCAAAAAGTTCAAATTTTGCCGTTCATACATGTACAAAATTTGAAAATCATGAAAAATAACGTAACATATTAGGAGCGGCTAAAATTGGATCTAGCACATCTTTAATGTAACGAAACAAACAGGAACGGTAGCTCGTTTCTCGTTTCTTGAAGATTCCTATTAATAAAAAAATATATATTTCAGAAAAATACGACATAGTTGGTCGTCTTCTCAAGCCAGGCGAGACTCCAAGCAAGTATAGCGATGATGAGACCGAAGATAAAAAATCACAGTAGATTAAGAGATCGAGGTGTTCGTATCGTTTAGATCAGTCCTGTCATTTTACGTCAAACGTCACTTTGACAGTGACTGTTTGGCGAAGTGACAGCTTAAACGTTACCTATATATATATATAGTTTTATTTGTGTAGACATGGGATATAAGTGGTTAATAATTTTAATTGTTAATAAAGTTTTTTTCATATATATTGTTTTATTTTACGTTTACTAAATTTTTTAAATCTTTAGTGGAATAAGATATGTGATGCGTTGTTGTGTTTTGCAAATTTGCTGTTGTCCAAAAAAACGTATTAACTCTTGGCAATTGTCTACATTCCACTTAATTTTATTCAAAAATTAGAGTGAGAGCGATTCTAAAAGCATGTTAAAATTTGTTTTAATTTTCTTCAATAGTATATCAACGCGAAGTCGAGACACACAGCTAGTAATGTATTTATTATTCACTGCAGATTTTAATAACAGTTACTGTACGACCGAACCCAGCTCAGTTCTTAAAAAAAACTGTTTTGTTTGCCTCACAAAATTAGCATTTGTATGAAAAAAGAAACATTAAAAAAAGACCTCTTTTGCTGTCACTCGGATTCGAACTGGGGTTACACGGATTTTCGAAACAGCCGATTTCTATCCGAGCTATTTCTGTTTCGACAGCGGCGGCTAAATTTACCTTTATATAATTTACCTATATAATGAAAAATCATTGCCTGAAAACTCAGATAAAAAAAGTTTTCTATGAATGAAAACTAGCTACATCAATTTATCGTCCCAGAAACCACCTACATACTAAGTTTCACGGAAATAGCTGACGCCGTTTCCGAGATCCTGAATATTACCAATATAAAATATACAAGAATTACTCGTTTAAATGTATTAGATAGATAGATTTGTCTCATTCGTAATACTGGTAACGTAATATTTCCTTTACACCCGCACTCCAATCGAAATCTAAAGAGGTTGGAATCAATGATATTATAACTATAAAGCTGTAGATACATTACCTACATGCTATTTTGACAAAATAATTGACACGTTAACGCACACATAGGTAAAGTAATATTGTAACACCACACTGTCTTAGATAAAATGTGGAAGTACGATGGCATGATCTCAATATCGGTGGCGAAAAAGAAATAGTTGTATGTTGCTTAGATACGGGCGGATTGACGGGGAAGCGGTCAAAAATAAGCTAGCTGGCCAAGTTTTAACGCTTATGTCGTATCTACAGCTTTTTGTTATAATTTTATTAGATTAGCTTATCAAATATGAGATATTCTAAAATCTCATATATTCGAGACTCAGGTAATAGAACTTTCTAGAAGCTGCCCTGTCCCGTGATAAGTTATTTGACATGCATAACACGTCGTGCCTCATCATTGTCGAGAGCATCGATAATCGAGTCAAGTCGTGTCGCGGTTTTGAATGAAGCCTCTTCCTTAACTCGAGTATCACATGAATTTTAAGATTAACTGTTGCTTTGTCATCATATTTATAATAAAGAAGAGATTAAAGGTACTCGACAGAAATTGCCCGATATATTGCAGATTATATTTTTTGTTTAAATTGATTTTAGCGACTTCTCTCACTGCGGGTAAGTTTGTCCTATTGTTTATTTAAAAAAGTAGTGGTCGGAATTCAACTATAATAAAAGGTATAACATTTTACCTTCACGATATTACGTTTATTTCTTTTTAATCTTTATATATAAATACTTATAAACAAAGGTTTATAAAAATTGTCTTACAAAAAGGGGAGAAAATGCTACTGATCTATTTTATCTTCATATTTTGCATACGAAATTACAGATGACAATATATCTTATAACTAAACTTAGAGAAATGAAATCATAATGTAATAAAAGTTTCACAAAATCATGATTCTGGTAGAATATTAATGAATCGCCGTAAATTAATTAACTACTATTTGTTATGTAGAGAGTACAATTAAACATGACAATATAACACAATAGTCGATCGGAAAAGGTAAGGGGCAATTCAGAGTTGCCACTACAATCATGACTTATTCGGAATCCTACAATGACAATTATACATTTTTAGTATAAATTGACGAGTTTTAGTGTTTTTTATTATATTTTTCTTCCGACAAAAATATATGGAGGAGTTGTTGAGGCGGATATGCTTGGTACTCATATACGTTTCAACAACTCAAACATATATGAATAGTTAGCTAGGTTAGCTAAGATAGGTCGCGATTTTGTATGCAACGGGCAACAGCCAAGCCGAGGTGTGCCGTGCACCCTTGAGCTGGTTGCCAATATAAAATCGGCTGAGTGTCTTAAGCGCTCGCCTTAGTAGTCCGGTGAAGCTGTTAAGACCTTGCTAGGTCAATAGCGTAGTCAGTTCGAGAAAAAAAAAAATATTTTTAAAAAAACGTCTAGGCAGTCATCAATCAGAACACAGAACAATGGACTTTAAACTGTATTCTCTTTTCAATTTTTTTTATAATCATAGTGTGAATTATTTGAATCTAATAATTTGTATATTTAAATTATTATCGTTGGTTTTTCTTTCATATATAGGCACTCTTAATAAAAATTGTACACTTTTTTACTCACTTTATTAATTGATCAGACGTATGATGGTCTGCAAAATCTCAATAAAAAAAAAAACAGTATTAAAGAGTACCTACACAGGCCCTTATACTACGCGTCGCTATAGTATTTTTTTAACATGGGGAAATCCCTACGGATACCCACCCTAGCCGGGCAGCTGAGGGTGGGGTATGTCCGACTTTCACGGACTAAAACCGCATGGTGCCTTCAATCACATATAGGCTGGGGAGCAAGAGCTGCCGAACTAGCACTGCGTCTAATCCCCGGCAGGTGTCGGCCCCTCCTCAGGGGCCTCGTCGCGGTTGAGGGGTCTAAATCGTAGACCCCCTCAGAGGAGGCCGAGAATTGTCCTCCCCGACGATCGTGGGAGGCGCATCGGCACAATGCGCTTCAACCACACGGGCCTGTGCAGATATTCTGCCTGGGTCCATCGCCCTCAAGCCCATTTTACGGCGGCCTCAGGTCATTGCTGATCCTGCGCCGCCGTGATCGTCGACCACGGGAGGGGAGCTCGCTGGATTGCTCCCTCTCCCTCTCCGCCGCCTCCTTTGTGATCATAACCGCCTCGCAGTATGACTCGTCGCTACTGCCGCTAGTCTGACGCAAGCCGTGTTAGCACGATACTGTCGGTCACGCTTACGGTACGTCATGACACGAAATTACAAATTTATTTTTGCTAAAAACGCGCCTAAAGAAGTTTTCACTTCAAAAATCCAACACTAGTTTTTAATAAATAATACCTATCCTTAGATAAAAAATGTCTTGGTAAAAATAAAGTATTTTTTTATGATTCAATATCTAATATAAATATTTATTAAACCAGACATCGTATAGTTAAAGTTTAAACTAGCTCACTAAACGAACACAACACCCGAATCGCTTTGATCCTCCTAGATTATATGAATAGATCGAGTGCTCAGAAAATCTGCTGTCCGAGTTAGTTCCGTCTTAAAAGTTTGTGCGGCATCGTTTAATACTGGACGGACTAGATTTTTACTTCTTTTCCTTATCTCGGTGTCGTATACGATCTCGTTTTACTTATTTCTAGTACCTACGTTTTTTAGGACAGTATAAAAACTGTCTCTATTCTTCATTCATTTATATTTTTAATTATATAGATAGGAAGATAGAAACTTCTATACATTGCAAAACTAACATGTCCATACTTTTTCGATTTTATAGATGTCTGTCTGTATATCTGTCTGTCTGTTTATATGAACACGTATCACTGCTAAATAAGTGAGTTCACAATAAAGCATCACCAAAAAAAATATAAAGCATGTCCTCTGACTTAGTCTTTTTTTTATTAAAATCGATCCACTCTGTTAAAAGTTATTGTAATTTGAATTGCAGCTCGAGTTAAATACGAAAAAAAGTAGATAAATAAATGGACTATTAATATATTTAGATGATTTTATTCGTCCCTGTTTTTATATTAGTTATCACGCGGACGGAGTCGCGGGCACAGCTTGTCGATAATATAAAACCAATATGCAGAATAGGAAATACATAACCTCAAACAAAATATTTAAAAAAATGTTATAATTTTTGTTAAAAGATTCTATTGTTCTGGAATTCTTTAAACAACTTTGTTATACGAGTAAAACATCGTTGGTCGCTAAAACTTTGTCCTTTCAGTTGTTTAAAATTCAACATTGAGTAGGTACAAATTTCTCGTAGAGTCAAACGAAATTTGAATATTTTCTGCTCATTACATTTGAAATCCAACAGCTGACTGTGTTAGAGCGAATTTTTACCTTGATAGGGTTTATTTTATTTTTCTTTTTGAAGCGAAAACTTCTTTAGCTCATAAATAGTATGAAATGGAAATGAATAATGGTTTCATTATTAGCGAGTAAACCAATAACAGGTGGTGCGTTGGTTTGTATTGTTAGCTTCGGAAACATCTTGATGTTGCGTGCCGCTTGTGCCGCGTTGCTGCCACGACGGTACTCATATTCCATAATTACACATACATACATAATTTACAGGATTTTACGTGCGAGTGAGTGAGATAGAAAACATTATACAGTATTTCTTATTATGCATGTTAAATATATACCAGTATACGTATATATTAACTACTTATTTGATTCCTGGAGAAAAGGCGTCATAACGAGTGGTGTATTCTTCACGTGCATCGTTTGAATTATTTTAAAGGTTGAATTTTTACCCCGTGTTAATTTCACATATATTTTTCAAGTAGCAAACAGATATGCAGTCTTAGTTCATTAACAAGTAAATGATGGTTGCAAGCCAGTGTGTTACAGATCTCTATCATCTGACTACTAAATATGTACAGATTGATACTTGAAAATGACAATCTATATAAGCTACTATGGTGGGCATTACATGTGGATCAAAACTATTATATCCTACCAAGCAGGCAAATCAATCTCATAACTTAAAACTAAACCAATAAAGATCACAATGTAAAGGCTCGCTTCTCCCTACGATTGAAGTATGTATATCTCGTGAATATATGCACATTCCAACGTTCCGACAAAAATAGATAAAACAGTTGAAATTTGGAATACCAACAATACCCTTATTTAAGTCCCAAGACAATTTATAGTACAAATAACGTGTAAATTATATAAATAAGTATTTAAATAGACGCAGATATACTATTTTTATTACATAGTAATTATAATGTAATATAAATATTGTTATAAGTGTAACTATCTTCGCGAAGCACATTAACTACAGTCTGAAACAATAAATTCCATGAATATGAAATATAAACGAAAAATATTGTTTTTTTAAATATTGAAGGTGACATCTATTTGTACTACAAAAAAAAATACGGTTAAATTAAGTTAATTGCTCACAAATTAATTAAATGTTTCTAGGTGGTAGAGCCATCTTTGACCCCTCAGACCGCAGTCAGGGCCTCTTAGAGGGCCCACACCTGTCGGGGGAGCAGACGCAGTGCCAGTCGGCAGTCCCTGCTCCCCCGCCAATGAGGTGTATGACGGCGCACTATGGGATTTTAGTCCGTGAGGGATTTCCCCATGTTAAAAAAAAAGGTGGTAGAGCCACGCTGAAAATATTACTGAATGAGTCGGCTCATCCGGGGTAACATCGCCCTCTCACAGCAAACCGACGTGAAGTAACAGTGGTTGCATTGTTGCGTGTCGTTCGATCAGTGAGAGCGTCGGAGGCCCGCCTCTCCTCTTTCCTTAACCCCCTTTCCTTAACACAGGCTGGCAACGCAATCGTGACTTTCCTGGTGTTGGAAGTGTCTATGGACGTTGGTGATCACTTAACATCAGGTGAATCCAAGAATAGCATCAGCGTGGCTCTACCACTTACAGAAATCGAAAAATAAATTATAACACGATTACAAAGAACAAGGCGCTATCCAAAAATGTATTTTTGTTGCTCGTCCAATTTATATAGTTCTCAAAGCTTTCTTTATATATTCTTACATCATGAAGTTAATTCTGTTAAAACAATTCACTGAGTTTATTCAATTACCAACAAAAAGTCCAAACAAATAACATCACAGCCACAAACAATATATATACAGAGTGTTCGATTCGCTATCCTTGATTGTAATTATCTATACTAATATTATACAGCTGAAGAGTTTGTTTGTTTGTTTGGTTGAACGTGCTAATCTCAAGAAGTACCCGTTCGATTTGAAAGTTTATTTTAGTGTTAGATAGCTCATTTACCGAGGATGGCTATAGGCTACATATCATCACGTTAAAACAAATAGGAGCGGAGCACTAATGAAGAATGTCTCAAAATTGGGCTATTTCTAGAGCATCCGCTGCGTGTCAGTGTCAGTATTATATGCGTTGCCATGGTAACATGATAACAATCTATCGGAAATATTATCAGGGTTTATTTTGTGTCCTGTTCAAAAGTTAATTATACGTTATTTTTAATTCCAATTTTTAATTATACGTAGTACGTTGCTATCGCAAAAATTTTTAAAGTCTATTTTGTGCTGCTATTCTAAAAGGTAAGTAGTAATAATATTTGTCCATCAATACAGGCGAAGGAATTTGTCCATATTGCCAATTCGGAAGTTGTCAATATAGGTAGTTCTTATGTATTCTCTACCCAGTTTTCTTCTATGTCTAAGTTAATGTAAAGGTACAAGCACCAAATCTTCTATATAATATTTCGTAAATTTTTATCTTCTTAATTTTCAAGACCCCAGAATACATGCTCCGTGGTATTATTTTTCATTCATTTCACTTATGCACAATAAATAAACCATTATCCACAAAACGCCACCAATTTAACACAATATAGAGTAAAATAACACAAGATTATAAATAAAATATAAAATCGCCTATATCACAGACTAAAACCCCGCCAAAAACTCCTCAAAAAGTTTATTCTACGTTAGTTTTGTTCCCAATTTTTGGTTTGTGATATATTATGTATTATAAAAGTAAAGTGTGTGTATATAATATTAAAATAAATACTTTTTGATGAATACATATATCTGCGGTGCTACAAATATCATTTTTTTTAATGCTGTCGATAGGTCTGTTTGTTTATTTGTTCCGGGTAATCTCCGAAACAGTTGGACCTATTTGAACGTTTTTTTTTTTCTTAGAAATGACTACGCTATTGATCTAGCAAGGTCTTAACAGCTTCAACGGACTACAAGTAATATTTGAACGGGAATTTTACGCGCAAATAACTAATTAGCTGTTTTATTTAAGCTAGCGGGTTCAGCAGACGATACGCGCCCTGATAATAAGACAAACTATACCTAAACCTTGCCCAAGAATCATTTTACATATTGGTAAAAACAGCATGAAGATACGTTTTTGATCTTACGCGAACAGACATATAGACAGACGTGGAACACGACTTTGTTGACACTATGCTGTGATGAACTGTTTCCCGTGCATTCGTATGTGTGAAATTGACCAAAAATTTGTTGTTCACTGTAAATATGCGCGTGTGACGTACATTGTACTGGACTCCAAAAATAAATATAACTGAAAGTCATATGTTTATATGTGATTTAAATTATAGTAAGGTATATTAATTACTAGATTATATCAACAATAAGGACATATTAAATACTTATAATAAAAAATACACATATTGTTCGACAATGTATAGCTTAATATTTTCATTGCTTTCTTATATAGTGTAAGTAAGCACTGAGGGTGATACAAAGATAGTAGTTTAAAGTTCCAGCTATGTGGGTTATGATAAATCCTATCCCATTCGATACACTATTAGTATTTACATATATAATGTACATGTTACTGTAGATGATGTGCGTGTCAT
Organism: Antheraea mylitta; assembly: GCA_014332785.1. Taxonomy (NCBI): domain Eukaryota; kingdom Metazoa; phylum Arthropoda; class Insecta; order Lepidoptera; family Saturniidae; genus Antheraea; species Antheraea mylitta. The sequence goes on along the minus strand of JACEII010000017.1, from coordinate 5,064,419 downwards.
ACTTACAATTTTTTTTGAAAAAGTATTGTTGTTATTTACACATCTAATAACAATTTTAAATTTATTTAATATATTCAAAAAACGCGTGCGAAGCCGCTGGTAACAGCTAGTATCTTAATAAGAGGTCTTTACCTATGAAATTGTCGTTCTGCAGTACTTGCCATTTCAAAATTTTTTTGGCTAACAATTCTTTTTCCAAAAGTAGTCATTTGTTTATTGATTAGTGTTACATTTTCATCGCATTTCAGTATTTTTGTGATCATGGATACATTTAAAAATTCGAGTAATTATGGAATATGAGTACCGTCGTGACAGCAACGCGGCACAAGCGGCACGCAACATCAAGATGTTTACGAAGCTAACTATAAAAACCAACGCACCACCTGTTATTGGTTTACTTGCTTCCGTTCCGGGAATTTCGACATGAAAAATGAACCTCGCTGTCGTCCGAAGACTTTGGTCGACAATGACGAATTAAAGGCGATTGTGGAAGCTGATGATACACAATCTACGGCTGAATTAGCAGCAGCTTTCGACGTTAGCGTCAAAACAATATTGGTCCATTTGCGTCAAATTGGCAAGGTAAAAAAACTTGACAAATGGGTGCCCCAAGAACTCAATGATCACTAGCGCGAAGTACGCGCCGAGACGTGCTTTGCGCTGCTCAACAGACACACAAATGAAGAGATTTTAAACCGCAGGTAACAACCTGCGATGAAAAATGGATTCTGTTTTATAACCGCAAGCGCTGAGCAAATTGGTTGGATCCTGGTTCAGCACCTAAACAATGGCCTAAACGAAAATTTATCCTTAGAAAAGTGACGGTCACTGTTTGGTGGTCTAGCGCCGGTATAATTTATCACAGCTTCTTATCAAACGAGCTGAGCATTACTGCAAATGTGTACTGTGAAGAACTGAACACAATAATGGAGAAGCTGGCACATCTCCAACCAGCATTGGTCAATCGCTGGTCTCCGCTGCTCCTGCACAACAAATCGCGACCTTATAATGTACAGCAGACGGTCTTCAAGTTGCAAGAACTAGGGTTAGAAGTTCTCCGTTATCGGCCCTACTCACCAGACCTTGCGTCTACAGACTACTACTTTTTCCAGAATTTGGATAACTCCTTAACGGGAAAAAAATTCAATACCCGAGAGACAGTACAAAATGCCTTTGAAGAATTTTTTGCCTCCCGTCCAGCTGATTTCTTTAAGAAGGGCATCAATAAACTGCTACTGCGTTTGAAAAGATGCATTGATTGCATGGGTGATTACTTCGATTAATATAAATAAAAAACGGCAATTTCATAGGTAAAAACCTAATAGTTACGTATCTAGTCTAGTCTAGTCATGTTTAATTTAATAAAATTAAAAAATAAACCATTGCGTGTATCAATGTGTATACGCAGAGAAAGTGAAGCTTCCTTGGCTTATATGTATTAAATTTTATGCTCGTACATATGAGAATGTTCATAAATTATGTAATATAAGTTTTGTAGTATAAATACTTAACTATACATTTACTCATTTATGTATAATACTACACCCTGACAGATAAATTTAATTACAAAACATGTATTATTATCACAGTGATGTAAATGTAGAAAAATGCCGTCAAACTGAGTAAAAATTACGCGTTGTTCTTAGTTGACCTTCTACACTGTTATTTCTTATGTCACAGTGCAAACACGTTACACAAGAGTACGCTCCGCGATCTTACTTCGAATATCGTGCAAACTTCACGGTATAGTATCACTGGAACGTTTCAAAGTTTTTCCAAGAAGTTGGAGGGCAGCAATATATTCTTATAAGAGAGTGTTGGGTTAAGCAACAGCGGTCGTAATTCTTCATACGGGACGAGTCGCTTCGACAGTTGAATGTCACATTATTAAGAAGAGAAGTATTATCATACATTGTCCATAAGTATTGATGTAAGTTAATAAATATCATAAAATAAAATTATCATCCGCGTATAATTATTACGAGAATTTACAAGCATATATTTCTGATAAAGCGTTGAGAAAGGTAATGTGTTTTAGACAATTTTAATAATACTTTTCAAGTCGTTACATTGCTGATACTGGCTATACCTTATGCAGTGGCGGATTTGCAGTCTTGGCCGCACTAGGCCCCAGGCCTGTGTCAGTGAATTTTTTGCCACGATTGGCCGCCTTAGGCCCAGGCCTCCTGGGCCTTAGGGCAAACCCGCCACTGACCTTATGAGATACATCTAAGAAATGTACACCTTAAATAAACCAATAGAAATATTCCTTATGGTGGCTGTCTCCTAAAGGCAACCTACAACCTACAGCTACTTTTATCTCTTATAAAATATTAAAAGGTAGCGATTTCATCATGAAGCTTCACTAAAACGTTTGTATCAGTATAATAAAATAATTAGTATACATTCATTTATATTAAACATTTAATTTAGATCAATGTTTTACTTTATAGCATATAATTTCGATATATTTTTTTTTATTCATAGAAGGCAAACGAACAGGCGGGTCACCTGATGATAAGTGAACACCGCCATCCATAGCAATACCAAGGGAGTCGCAAGTGCGTGACTAGCCTATATTTTGGGAGAGGGGGAGGAGGAGGTGGGCCTTCAGCGTTTTCACTGACCGAACGAATCGCCACAATGTAAGCACTCTTACTTCACATCGGTTTTCTATGGTTCGGGTGGTACTACGAGCTAACCCGTTCATGCTGAAATGAGTAATACCTTCAGCGTGGCTCTACCATCTACAATATCGTATAACTTACTACAGATATAAAAACACGCAAAAAAATTCACGTGATGTTTTCAGGCGGTCACCCATCCAAGTAGTGACCGCGCTCAACGTCGCTCAACTTCGGTAATCGGATGAGAGCCGGTGTTTTCAGAACTTTACCCAACACAGTGTTTCCCCCTACCACTTTTCATCATACAAGAAGGATGACGATCAGAGTTATAAAGCCCTCCCATAAGAATATTTCAAATGTTCCATCAAGAGCTTTACGAAGCTTCTTTGAATTTAGTGATCTAAAAAGAGTAGATTGAAATGCTAAGTAACAATTACTCCGTGACAAGTTGCTTAGATACAGCACGAAATCAATAGACTTAGTTCGAATCCTATAAAGCGTTGAATATTTTTTGGAGAGAAACGCTGTAAAGAAACCAAAGCAAGAAGAATAGGTGTCTGACTCAAGGGAAAAACCTATTCCTAAGCTACTATGGTTGTAGTTTGATGACTCATAGGTTTTAGATATTTTTTATGAGTTTCCATAAAATAAACAAACAATGATTATCACTTGATTTTACTGCCAATTATCCTAATCGAATTTGAAGTCATCAGATATATAAATCTATTCATCTTATTGCCATAATAAAATTAAGTAGGTACAATTCGTTGAAACTTTAATTGAAGTACAAGAATAAACTCTTCTAGGTACGTTTTGAAACCACACAAATCCCCAGACGGGTAATAATCGTGGAATTTAATGAAGCCTAAAAAAGCGTACGAAACGTTGTTGTATTATGAAACCGTGAATTTTTTAAAGAGTTTCGTAACCGACGAACAGGATTTGTTATGTCTCTGACAAATGTCTGTTGGTAATGATATTCGCTTGTATGTACATACGAATAAAGCAGGTCTATTAAAAATGCTACTTTTATTTTAAAATTAAATTTTTACCGAGGTTATGTTTAACATGTAAGTCTCTTTTAATTCTCTTTTTAGTGAACCGTGCAATTGATCTACAAATTTATTTATTCGGTTGGTCATGTACTGAGAAAAGCTAATAACTATTTGGGAGTCGAGTTTTGAATGAAGATCGATAGGCAAAGGCAAGTATAGAGACGATTCGTGAAAGATCGCTGGAATTAACTAGTTACAGAAGACCAAAGACTAAGTCCAGTAACAGTTATTAGATGAAGCTTACTTATAGATAGATGATTGAGACAGTGTGATACATTGATTATCAGGTATATTTCTAATATTTTGTGACTTTACTCATTGTCAGAACTTCTGATTAGACATTAACAGTTTCCAAGATAAGAGTTCTTCAAAATTATCGTAATGAATGATTTAATATTGAAAATCTTAATTAACTAATTTATTAAAAATTTGAAATGCACTTTAATCTACAACTTTCTCCAATGTCAGATTGATATTTAGTTAAAATATTAACATAACATAACGTAAAGGTAAAAATATAAAATAATGTAAAAATGTAAAAAAAAATGTAAATGTAAATGTAAAAATGTTTTGGATAATTATAGTATGATATAATAATGTTTCCCTTTACTGCGACTTTATCTCATTGTAAAATTTGAATTCATAACTTTTTTTTTAATTAATTATGTTTGTATTTCGCATGATTTTGTTAATATGTTATATGGAAATGACACAAAGCTACGAAAGGCAACAGTTTTAACACATATGGACTTTGTTTTGTTAACATCATCAGGATAACCCATGAAATCAATTCTTTTCCTAGATCTTGTGAAAATATGTTAGTGTTTTAAGAGCCTTGATAAAAGATCAGCTCGATTAATAAATTCTTAGCGATTATTCAAGATTATTTAAAATCTCCAAGTACTGTAGGATCCTATATGTTTACGAGCGAAAAATAAAAATTATAAGTTCAATAAAAAAATTTAAGATTAATAAATGTTTTATTTTTAAGCGTGCTTTATATATGTTTTTCGGTATGTTAACTTTATTTACAAAAAGTCAAATTTCATTGATATTTATATTTTGAGGTCGCTGGAACAAATAAAGTACTTTAAAATACACTTAGTGTAATATCTTGAGTTATCTTAATAAAGAAAATGCTGATTTATGATTCTAAATCTACAATTTGAAATATTCAACTTAAAAAACAATATCGGGCGAACATGAAACAGATTTTGTCGGTTATTGAAAATTTTCTTAAAAATTAACATATTTTCACCAGAGACTCGGAAAAAAAATGTTTTTATGGCCACGTTATTTATCGTAGTATAAAAAATATACTGAACCTCAAATCCAAGGATCCTCGAGGGAGTACAGATGCAAAAGGTGGCCTCAAATAAAACAGACAAAAACAGTTCTCCCGGTATTGCTCCAAATTAACCCACAATAATTCCTATTTAACCCCAAATTCCGGAATACAGTTCGCTTTTCCCAACGTACCAGTTCATTGATTACATCAGCACCAAATTGATATAAACGACTGTTTGTCTCGATAAATTAGAGCACGGAAAGTATTAGCGAGCAATAGTAGCGGTTTTGTATATATTGCAATGGTCGCTACCGCGGAATAATAAATTTTACCCGCCGCTTGCCAATCGAAGTAGGCTGGATATAGATTAGAGAGGTATATAAATATTATTTTATTCTTTGGTAGACATTCGGATTCCGTGTCAATATCAGCGGGTTAGTTCCAGTAGAAATGAGTTGAATAAACGAATGAATATTTTGGTTATTTTTAGTACGTAGGCTAGAGAGCTTAATTTTTTTCACCCAAGTAAAGGTATTGTGAAGACAGAATTACTGTACAGTATTCCTCAAACTTTTTGACCATTCTGAATATAGCTGCGTAGAACACAAATTTAGGTATAAATACATATCATATTATATGTATTACATCATTGCAATTTGAGGTTAAATAAATACCAATTTTAAATTCCTATTTTGTTTTGTATTTAACTATTGACTATATTAACCACAAAGTTGAACTTACGGCTATATTTAGAGCGGCCAAAAATATTGACGTAGACTGTAGATAGATTTATAAACTAATTATTTTAATTTTATATTATAGTAAATTACACCCATGCTTAGCCGGGGTGCATCGTTAGTTTTGTAATAAAGGGTCATTCAGTATTACGTTTTTTTTTATACTACGTCGGTAGCAAATAAGCCTGCGGGCCGCCTGGCGCAAAGCGGTCACCGCAGCCTATGGACGCTTGTAACATCAGAAGTGTCACATGCGCGTTGCCGACCCCTAAATAACCTATTTATTTTCCCCTACTCCATACTGTAGTCCCCGTAAGCACTAAAAGGATTAGGTTGGTCTCTGATTTGCTTGTTATTGGTGACATATAGGAATCTGAAAGTGTAGGTTTGATGTGTGGGTGGTGCAATTTTATTCACTGGGGTATCATCATCATAGCCGAAATACAATAAGATAATTCCTTTATCTATACTAATATTATAAAGAGGTAAAAATTTTTGTGAGTTTGTAACGTTGTGACGTTGTAGGGGGTAATCTCGGGAACTACTGGTTCGATTTGAAAAATATTTCAAGTTATATAGCTCATTTATCGAGAATGGTTATAGGCTATATATCATCACGCTAAGACCAATAGAAGCGGAGTACCAATGAAGAATGATTCAAAATCGGTGTTTTTTCCTCTTGAGAGCTTCCGTTGCGTGTTAAGCCACGCGAACGATGTCGCAGGCAGAGGCTAGTAGGTTATACATTTCTTATTTCTAGATGTGTTAAGTGTTGCCTTATGGACTGTCGCAACGAGGAAACCAGAACAAATTATAAAATATTTATACTAATAGCTTCGTAAACATGGGGCAGAGGTAATTGCTTACTTTTACTGATCAGACTGAGAGGGCCGTCCGGAAGTACAAAAAATTCTGCTTACTTAATTCTAGAACGGCCTCTAAGACATCTATACAGTCCATCTGTTTGTAAGTGATGTTATTGATAGTTTATGATATATTGTCAGTAGTCAGGATTGGGCTGGAACGATTTGTACTTTTTCACTGTTATCAACAATAACCCTTTAGAAGGAATAATACAAGGATTACTGTTAGATGTTTTTTTAAATATCATAGGATGCAAACGAAGTAGTGGGTCACCTGATGGAAAGTGATCACTGCCGTCCATAGACACTAGCAACACCAAGGGAGTCGCAAGTGCGTTGCCAGCCTGTGTTTGGAGGTAGGGGTGGGGGGGCTGTACACGGTTGGGGAGAAAAGGTAGTCCTCCGGCGCTTTCACTGACCGAATGAAATACAGCAATGCAAGCACTGTTACTTTACGTCGGTTTCCTGTGAGAGGACCGTAGTAACCCGGGCAAGCCGAACCATTCATGCTGAAATCAGTAATAGCTTCAGCGTGGCTCTACCACCTATAACATGGTGGAAACAGGTGTGTTGGTGAACCTTTCAAAGTCGAACAAAGGATTAGATAATCATTCCTAAAACTTAATTTTTTTGTGAATTATTTATACTCGAATAACACAACTAATAAAGTACATTAACTAAACTCTAAACTTTAGCAGGAGCTACAGTTTTAATATGAGTCAAGACTGTAGCGGTGTATTGCATCTAAGTTATACAAGCATTTCAATACATTAGTTGCGAAGCAGTTCAAAGTCCCTCAGACTAGATTCCTCTATTGAAGAATAAACTTGTAACAACATTCTTAATTGAAAACAAGATGTTTCAAATGCACTTCAATTTAGAAATCTCTCAATATAATCCATCAAACGTATTGAAAACGTAGACAGAAAAGAAAATATAAATTCAGTACGTTGTGTGCATTAAATCCATCACATATTTGATAAAACAAAGCAAGAGGTAGTCTGGAAGAAGTAATATCATCATTCATCACAAATGTTCAATAGAACACACATTTGATTCTCACAAAGACGTATGTATAATATTATAGCTATTTCAAAATTGTATTTTTTTTAAGTTTCATTCAGCCTTGTACGTGAAATTCTATGTGATTTGATTTTATTTCAGTTCATATAAAATCGAGTAAAATTGCTTTAAGATTAATAAATATAGCCGTTGTACACTTGAAACAGAACGTGGGAACAGCGGGAACAAAACAAAAGGATTTATTATCCGTCTTCTTACCGAGGGTTATTAACTTCGGGTCACCCCTTGTAGCTGACGGCATCGGTTATTTCACCTAGGTTTATTACGTTTGTTTTACCTTTCAAAGTCTTAGAAAAAACTTTTACTTAGTTTCTCCTTGTTGTTTATTTGTATTTTGTAAATTTTCTAAGCATTATTAGAAAAATATTAATCAAATATTTTTTTATATATAATGTTTTTAGGTCATGCTTAGGGCTGCCTCGATATTGTAGTGCATCGAGCATGTTTGATGAAACTTGTGTGGTTGATTTTTACGCAATAATTCGTGAAAAAGCAAACTCCATAATTGATCAATTATGTAGTGTTTGTGTAGTGTGTGTAAAAATAGTGTTTTGAAAACGTTGTCGGGCAGACCTAATAGTTTGTTTCTTTGTAACTGGACGAAATTTTTAAAAAGTATGTGTACCTACACAAGTCAACGATTTTGCTTAAGTGGGTATAGACGGTACTTCATATAATATCTTTTTTTTACGTGGGTAAATCCTTCATGGACACAACGCCCGCCTTCCAAGTAGGTAGTATGGTGGATAATGGGTAGTCTTACTCACTAAAATGTCACGGTGTGCAATCTACCGTCATAACAGACGACAAAAGATGGCCCTTGCAATCCTCATGTCTCCATAACCAGCGCTATGTATATACAGCCTGGTACACCTCGACTATCTCCCACATGGCCTAACCAATGCAATGGCGAGTCGAGATCCCGACTAATCTCCATTTGGTCCGAAAAATATGATGATTATGATGCTCCTGACGGATTTCGTAAACAGCGATTGTTTAGATCCGACGTTGATATGCTCTCATGTGGTATATATAAGCAATCTTCTTCGAGAAGGTGCAGGCACATAGCGGGTTAGTAAGGACACCATTCTTATAAGTGTTTGATTGCCGACGGTGTACAGACCTTCAATGTATAACGCTTGCCATCAAGCATGGTTAGTTCAGTCTATGTTGTACATTCAAATCTGCTTACTCAAGATTTTACCAGAGCTCTCCATTCCAAGCGTTCATCTGCCCGATTCGCCCATTATAGTAGGTAGGTATCTAAATATATATTTTTTATCTTTACTAGCATAGATTAATTTTATTAAACAAATGTATGTAATGTCTGAATAAAAAGAAATTTCATTATTATTGAACTAATTAATGTGTAAAAACATGTGTTCATAAAGTGGAAAGAGATGACGCGATAGATAATAAGATCAACGATCAATAGACGTGACTGAATGAATGTTTTCCTTCAACAAACAGCGTCACATCTTGTTTTCTTGAGTAAGCGAATAATCCGGGAAACATAATTCCGGCACATTTTGTCCCAACGATTCCCTAATGAATACGCAACGGAAGAGCTGACATTTTGTCCGACGAACCAACCCTATCTTGATTGAGGAGGATTATGTAAGACGTTCAAATGTATAGTTCATTCTTTTATTCTTTAATTGTTACATTTATGTTGACTTTTTAATATTACTTCTAGAGTTTCTCGACGGTTTTCTCCAAAAATAGATGTTACTCGAATCGATGGGCAATATGTTTACGTAATCGCTCCGTGTATAGATTGGATAAAACTTATTTTTTGTCTACGACAGATATCGTGATCTAGACAGGGGTCATTTTACTATTATACTGAATCTTTATACATTTCAAATTATATCGAACGACAGTAATGTTTCAACGCGAAAAGCTTATTCCTGAACCATCTTAATTTACTGCGTATTGAGAATTGCATAAGCTTTAAGCCTTAGATAAGTACAAAGCAATTAATGACTCAAGTTATCACATTGACTCAATTAAAATTACAATATCATTCTGGTATAATGCGCAAACTATGTGGAAGAAAGGTGACATATACAGTTTTATATGTATTACTTACTTATTTAGGATATTTTTCAGCGTGTACTAAAAGTCCATGTATATTTCTGACACTGAGTATTAGTTATGCAAGTATACCGGTTTTGTTTAAATTTATATATTAATGAACTTAAACTAATGAAGTGACTTTTAGTACTTAGTAAGAATAAATAATAAATGCATGTTATAGACTCAAGGAATTTGATTTTAAGCTCTGGCTAGTACACACATAATATTCATTTATTCCAAAGTAAGTGTAGGATATCCATATCTATGTACAGAGGTTTGTAGTAACAATTATTATTACAAAGAATAAATTACTTAACTATCCTATAAACCTACAGTCGCAAAATATGTCTATAACGTTATAAAAGTGAATTAAAAAAAAAAAGTCATAAAATTACAAATCCTGTTGAATTACGTGCGTTACATTTGTAGTTAAATCGTAAATCGTTCTCTATATCATGTCATCTGTTGGATCCGTCATAAACTGGCAGCTCGGGTAATAAAAAGCCAGGTTTACCGGAGCACACGCACCGAACTAATTGCATTTCTGATTCTCCCCTGAACTAAGAGCAATTAACTCGAACCGTAAGTTCGTATGGTTATTGGAAAAGGACGGACGTCCGCTTACGTGCATATCCTTTTTAATACTTACAAAATATAAATCGCAATTGTTTATCTTGTTAAGACCTTTTGGAGTTAGGACTACTATTACAGACTCAATAAGTAATTATCCATTGCTACTTTTAGGAGCAAATTTACTGAAAAGCATTTAAATCATCTTTCGATATATTTCGTATGGATAGCATTGACATATTGACATATATATTGACAATTAAGGTATATAAACGATAATATTTTTATAGATGGTAGAGCCACGCTGAAGTTAATACTGGTTTCAGTATGAATGGATCGGCTCGTCCGAGGTATTACCACCCGACCGACCCTCGGAATACCGACTTGAAGTAACAGTGCTTGCATTGTTGCCTTTCGTTCGGTCAGTGAGCGCCGGAGACCTTACCTCCTCCCTCTCCCTCCTCCTTCTCCAAACACAAGCTGAAAATGCAATTGCATGTCTGCTGGTGTTGCTAATGTATATGGACGGCGGTAATCACTTAATATTTAACCCGCCTGTTCGCTTGCCTCGTATGATATAAAAAAAAATTATTCTAATCATACTTATCTAAAGCATTCAATAACTTCGGTTCAATATCAGAATTGTAGGAAAAAAATTAATACTTTAATGGTGTTATTACAAAAAAGTTACTTTGGTTTTACAAAGGTTTCGTACTAAATGCATCACGGTCGCCCGAGGCAAGTTTGCGTTATTTTTCGCAAATCTATCCTAACCTAACTAAAGCGAGATAAAAGAGCAAGATGGCGAACATTCAGCGAGCACATTGCATTTGAAACGAAACATTTTAAAAGCAAATATTCAATACGTATTTAACTTTTTTCTTATAAGACCGATAAAGTTATAGCGTTTGACCACAGTCGCAACTGATTGTAAATGACGATGAGATTTAATATTGTAAACACGCCAAACCTAAAGGGGACTGGAGAGAGGGCATCTTAAGAGCATTTTCCAGCATACACCCACAAATGATAGATAACAGATTTTCAGCTTGAAAAGCCCTAAATCATGATATGGTTTCATCACAATGTTTTTCTCCGACCCAGCTGCAAAGATTTCAACCTACGTTGGTCGCCGAGATGTCTGACGTGCTATCAACTAAGCATCAAAATATGTGACATAACATCACACTCGATGACATGAAATATATAAATATGAGGTTTATTTATTTGTATTAAGCGATTATATACTTTAATCATTGGAGCATAAGATTCAATGCTTGGAGTATCTTTGTGAAAATTATAGCTTTATAGTACACATATATCGAGCTTGCCAGAGTGTACGCATTGAACTGATTGCATTTCTGATTCTCTGTGAGGTTGGTGTAATTATTAACTCATTGTGCGGAGTAGTGTGGCCACACGAACAGAGATGAGATGAAATAACCTTTGAGAAATTAAAGTTTTAATTGTTTCATATAAATTATGCTTTCGTAGTGTTATCAAGATTTTCCACAGTTGATTGTTAATCAATACACGCATAGAGCTTTGTAACTACAAAATTTGAAGGGTTTAGGGTCAACAAGTATATATTCTTAACCATTTACATGAAACGATTTTAATGCTATTAAAATTCGTAATTCATAGGAAACGTCCGTGGATCCATTGGCCAAGCTGCTTGCGTGGTATAGATACACCATTTTTGCGAATAAATAATATATCCGACACAACTCACACTTGAACACCTATGTTGTAAGAACTTAGGTTCCGAAAGGAACTAATTTTTAAATCGAAAGCGAAAATTGTCAGATCACTAAATAATATGTACACCATTATGTTCAATAAATGTATACATCTATGTTTAGTAAGGTATATATAGTTTTTTACAAGCTCCAGTTTTGCGCTAACTGCCATTACAGTTGAGTAACTTCCATGCTCGTTACCATGCCCAGTATGTGAACATTGTTCAAAATAAAATTAATTGTCACCAAACTCAGATCGTTCATGTTTGATATACCAGTTACAAAGCTTGGTTTTTTAACCAAACAATGCATGGCTTCATGTGACTGCTGTATACGAAGACGTCACAACGGTGGTGGAGCGCTATTCGCGTGTACAACAATCCACCATCGCGTACCCAGACGTTCGATGTAACAGCTTGTATACAGTGTATCAAAACCAAACAAAGGGAAGATGCAAAGAATTAAGTGGTACCACGTCCGGCTGCCACAAATAGGCTATACTTGAGCCGTGCGGTAAAATAGAAGAACAAAGGTAAGTCGTGCAATGTACTTAGAATTAAGTGTTAGTGAACCTTAACATTTGTAGACACTGTGGTTTGCTTACACCTAGTGTAGGCTTTGCATCGTACCAAAACAGCTGATGCCTACTCTGAGTAAATAACATTACGATATTTTATGTTCAATACTTAGTTTCGGGGTTATAACGAATAATTCGCACCACGTACCTAAAACTGCTGGAGCGCCTATCGGAATTCATTACAACATAATCCGGTTGCCAAAATTAAATTAAATACCATGATAAGAATCAATTTTGCCGGCGTAACGGTTTTCACACACATGAGATGTTGTCGCTTCAATACTTGATGACTATTTGACGCATGACAGCGGCTGTCAGCTTCGTTTTGCTACTTCATCAATCATAGAACGTTGTATTGATAATGAAAAACTCAGTGTAGTTGTAAAGACCTTTAAAGCCAACATCACGTAGTCAATTCGGAAAAAGAAAAAGCTCCGAGCACTTCGGGACTGCTGAAATCCACCACGGTTTACCACATAATAAGTGTTAACTACCCACTTCCGGTACCGCTCGTCATTCAAGACTCGAGATACTAGCGCTACATATTAGAGATACGCATTGATACTAGCGCCAAGCGCCAACATATAAGAGAGACACATTAACACTAACGCCATTTTATTACAGATACATAAATGAGAATTATTATAATTATATAGACTTCAATGAGTCCTTTCAATAGGAATTGATATTGTTCATTTATTACTCGCACAACATTAGTTTTATGATAATAATAGTAATTGCTTTGACTTCAATAGTTCGACCTATAAAGGGCTAGATGTCTCTACTCTACACACATACACATATTTCAGATACATAAATAACAATGATTTTATAAAGAATTGATGTACGTAAATAATATTAATTTGTTCATTAATTATTATCTTTGTGTTACTTAAAACATATAGCAGAATTATAAGTAAATGGTAATTGGTTTGAGTTATATATTCGTCTTATAATTTGTATAGTTCGGCCTATAAAAGGCAAGATGTCAGTGTTATCTACGCATTCCATTGTAAATTGTACTGTAAGCCGTAACTCTGGGCAAATAAAGAGTGAAAGTATTTACTTAGTGTTATTTGCATCCTGACTGCATCGACTATGTCTTATACAACATGATAACATAAGATAACTAATATGGCGTACTCCCTCTTGAAAGCACCCTCGTATCAAAATTGTTAACCTTATATTTTCTGTTTGCAACATAGAGAACAGTAATCTCAATCTTTTGCTTTAATATATTGAAATTATATTACTAAAATTACCATATACAACCGTCTCACTAAATGAAACAAAATAATCTAAAAATAAATGCAATTCCAATAAGAGATGGCCCAACGCGTTTCAATAATTTACAATCGTGTAGGCACTCCCTCACTTGCAGTGCATCTGTACCTCGATAAATATTTTATTCTCGTTTATTTTCCACGTAACTAGGTCAAGTTTTTATTACGATGTACGGATACAGTGTAATGAACCTAAGAATATTTTTATATTACCTTCGAAACATTTAAGGCTATTTAAATATCACTTAATTCAACTACTGTTAACCGGAATCATTATTGACGTTTGGAAGATTTTGAAATAACAAACAAATAATCTGTGTTGTAATAATGTAAGTAAACTCTCATTTGAAATGCTGAATTTTGTCATATAAATTAGGACTGAAAAATATAATTGTCTGGTTTATAAAGGAAAATTTAAAACAAATTCGAGATAGGTCCCGCATAAGGATGCAAGGAAACTTTATAAATACAATTATGGGTATGAAGTATAATCAGATTGAGAACAGTTGTTGTTGATCACACAAATTATTGCCCTGTGGGGTAGTCGAATAAATATATACAGTCACTATTTCACACACGGTTAAATCTAAATTAAGTGTAGTTTGATAAGGTACTAAAAAGTTAACATTTAATATCCAAACACAATACTAACAATTATGCTCATCAGATAAAATACGTCATATACAGCAATCGATTTTTTATTATTTTATATATGCGGTAAATATAGCAGATTTCTGATTTCTTTTTTAATCAATTAAATATCATTGTAATAATTTAATATTGCTTTTGCTTTTTAGCGTCCAATATATTTTTAACCAACTACAAAAAAAGACCGCTATAAAATTGTAACTGGTGCCAATTCATTCAAAAAAACATAATGGGTAATATTTGTATTTTGTAATTGAATTTTAAGTCATTTACTTAAATTAAGACAAATTGTTACGTAAATTTAATTGAATGAATTTTTTGAGTTCATGTTTCTACGAATGCAGTACGTTTTACTTTTTTATATTCTTCTTTATAATACTGGTATAGGCTTGTATACTTGTTAATATATTTTAGGTAATAAATCTAGTTTCCTATTTTAATAGTCTAATGGGTTTTCTTAATATAAATCTTGACCAAAAAATACACGGACACGAAGATGTTCTACCAGCAACTACTTAAATGTATGTGTTAGGAATAAAATAATTATGAATACAGAATGTTTTACGTACTGATAAAACTGTTTATTGCTTTATGGACTTTTTGTGATTTTTAATATTATCTATTTCTAAGTTTTCAATAAATACATAATATACGTTCAATCGTTAATAATCGCTCGAACGAGTATTAGTTTATTTTAAACCATTTTAATCCTCTCGTTCGATTTTAGTTCATTATATTAATGAGATGATATAAAAGGCATCTCAGTGAACTATTCGTCCGTTTTAAATCCACTGACACTCTGCATTAAAATGTATGCTGACGGTTTTCAACATGGAGTCCAATTCAAAAGTTATTGTTTAATATGGTAATGGTTACATTTTATCTATTCTGTACATTACTTTATTCTGCTTTCTTTTGCTTCTTTAATATTTGCTCTAACCACAATTTTATTTTTGACAACAATATCGCCAGCTAGAAGAACATGACTTATAACTTTAAGCTCCCCAGTCTACAAACTAAAATGTGTAGTAAAGTATTACTTCGTTCAAAAGAAGCATAACACATTTAAAAAATGCACTAACATTATCTTTTATTGGAAATACCCTGTCCTTTGTTATTGTATTTGTTCGATTTATTTTGTACTCGAAAATATTTATTCACCAGAATTCATTTTTGAAAAGCAACAACCCTATCCATAAAGTTTTGTGATTAGTTTCAATATTCATTTGATAGAAGATAGTGTTTCTAAATAATTATACTATTAGTAATAATTTAATAATTTATTACACCATAATCATCAAAGCACACAGATATACGTGACTTGTTAGTCGCCAGCAATATTTTTACAGGATAATCGTTAGTCGATTCTCGTTCCAAATGAATTAAAAAAAAAATAGGTGCTTAATATTTGACCTAATTATCTAGAGAAAAATAAAACTGGTATACACTTCACATCAGGTGATTTACACAAAAACGAACTGGTTTAATAATAACCCACCCGTAATAGTAACAGTCTCTCCCGCGCCCTAAACCTCGACCCGTGCCTCGCTTCTCTTTGTTCGACCGAGCGGCATTCCGACGATAAGCAGTCATGTAATGATTAACCTTGAAAAGCGCCCCTTTAGTGTTTTTCATTGATACTAGATGTGATTTTTTACGTTTAAAAGTATCGTTACCATACTTTTAGAAGTTTTAGAACAAACTTGAACTAAGATTATCTTTGTTGCTTATTAGCATTTGTTTTGATATTATTATTTTATATGTTAAATGTGACCATGAACTACCAAAGGATTGAAGGGTGTTAATCTTTAAACAACCACCTGATACAATTATGAGTTGGTAGGTTACACACAATATGTTGATTTACCAAAGTCAGGCCAGTATCACTTAAATTAGGTAACCTTGTATCTCAGATGGCTGTATCAATGTTTGTGTCACTATTCTCGCACTGCGTAAAGCAAATGCAGTATATAGATTAAGCTACTTTTTCATTCATTAACAATAACCGAAAATATCAGCCGAGGGGTAACTACTGCCGTAAGAGGCATCAACGAGTGTAAACAGAAAATAGTAAAATGTTTCATCCAACTTCAAATTGTTATTAATACGAGATCGGAATAAATTCATAATTAAACTGCTAAAATAACGACAATGGTTCTATATCTTAGTGACTTCTAGGTAATAGTAGGTCGTGGTAAGTATGTGGAGCGCTCCGTCACTAACAAATTTAAATATCGGATACCTTTGAGGCTTATTACGCCAATAAATATCTGCTGAAAATATATTAATAAAACTAAGAAAATAGTGTTTCTAGGTCCTATCGGTTGCCAGGTCAGAATCGTGGAATGTACTTAAAAATTAGGAAATTTTAGTACCTACTAGGTGCCTTTTTCAAAATCAAAATCAAAAATTCTTTATTCAGTTTAGGCCCTAATAAGGCGCTTATGAACGTCAAAAACTACCACCGGTTCGGAAAACAACCCAGCCATCGAGAAGAACCGGCAAGAAACTTGATCGGGTACATTTTTTACATAGATTTCCAATACATCATACAGCTTATAGTGGATGCACAGAGAGATTCCAGATTCCTTTAAGATTACTTTCGCCAATAAATGTTTGCTTAAAAAGGCATTGCCTATAAAGTTGATCGTTAGCTTTAAAATTTCTAATCGCTCACCGTACTTGACTCGCAGTGCGCCATCTATGCAGCTCGTTCCTTCACGCGCCGTCTGCTCCATTATTCAAAGATGCCCCGCAATAAAACTCGCGCCGCACCCGGCCCGTACTGAATCGTGGACCGGGGCCGCGGGGGCGAGGGTGTGACCGCGTCTGAGGCCCCGTTAAGCCGATAACTGAACGCCGATTTCGTAGGTCCTCCGATTTACGACTTGCGTATGCGAGGTCGTTCATACTTCGCACTTTATTAGGATCGGTGAGATATTGCTTTGGACGTTTTCATTTTGTTATGTATAAATTCATTTGTTTGTTTATTTATTCTAACGTATTTCGAATTTCATATAAAAACATTTTTTAATCGAATCAATTTGTAAACTTCTATATCTTCTTGCTCTTATCCCACGTAAGTAAGGTCGGCACAATATCTTTCCTTTTTTCATTCTCCTTTCTCAGATGTCATCTCAGTATTCACAACTTTTATATTATTTTCGCACAATCCATCCACATCTTTTTCAGTCTTCCTTTAGTCTTATATCCACCCTTCTTCATGCTCAAGAGTTTGCTCTTTACAAGACTTTCATCTCTTCTTATATCATGCCCATATTATGCTAATCTATTCCTCAACTATTCTGTCACTGGTGTTATTTTCAAACTTTCTCTGACATACTAATTTTTAATCTCCATTATAGTTACAATACACAGCCATCTTAACATTCGCATTTCTGCCGCATGTAAGCTTTTCTCATCCGTTTCTTTCGTGGAAATGTGTAAACTTCTATAATCCTATATATAAAATGAATTCTATAAATTAGTTATATTGTCCTCTAGTAAGAAATAACAAATAGAGTAAATAAAACCTGCCACTACCGGGTAAATATTTATCTTTTCACGTATCCCAGTGAAAATACCTATATTAACAAAAAAATATGAGATATTTGGTCGTTATTCCGGATTAGTGAAGAATCATTATTATGGGATTACATATACTTTTCCTTATTATAGGAAATAGCTTATGTATGAATGTACGTTAAACTAATCATAATACAGTATTTTGTTATATTAGAGCGATTATTAATAGCATTATGTTATAGATATAAAAATATCTAATATTAATTATGAAATTATTATTCATTTCATCCCTAAAAATACGCCGTTGTAGAATAAGTATAATAATAAGTAATACTTCGAAAGGAGAAAATCCATAAACCCTATGAAAATTATATAATTAAATGATGTATTTATATATTAAAACTATATTAATATCACATTTATCAACTAACTAGTTATGCCCGCTACTCCGTCCGAGTGGAACCTAATGTAGGAAAAAAGTGACTCGTAAAATCATCTGAATGTCTAAGTCCATTTACTTATCTACCTTTCTCTCGTAATTAAGTCGCGTCGTCATTAAAATTACAATAACTTTTGATAGAGTGGACCGATTTCAATGAAACAAAGAATAAATGTTACTCGAGGATACGCTTTATGATTTTATCGTGAACACAGTACTTTAACAGTGATGCGTGTTTATACAGTCAGACCGACAATTTTCAGAATGATTGATATGCATTTTATTCATTATTCCAAGCTACCTGCAACAATTACTTTCGCATAAATCTAAAAAGAAAGGCACGTTAGATTTACATCCTTATTATATATAAAAATATTTGAAGGTTATAAATATACCGCCGCACGATCTCAATATTTATTCAAATATTTTTCATTTAATTTTTAACTTTACTCAGCGAATAATTAATGTTTGTTAGCAACAATCGATGTTAAATGAATAAGCAATATCCAAAAAAGAAAATATATGTTCGAAGTTTAAAATAACATTTGGTTGACGTTCATTTTGCACACAGGTAAATGTCTATTATCATATATTGAGTGATGGTGATTTAGTGATAAAGTTTTGCTTGCATCTTGTTTCGCGTATCCGTTGAGCGTCATCAGGCGTTTTTGGCTTAGTTCAAAATCTTTTCCCAAAAGACGTGCAACTATATTCCGATGATTAATTTATTCCTATTTTAGGATAGATGTGAATCCGTCTCCGATCGTATAGTTATTTGTTAATTATTCTCATATGGTACAATATGATAGCAACAGATTAAACTAATAAAGAATTTTATCTCGAACTGACTACGGTATTAGCCTGATGGGTCTTCACACCTTCAAGGAACTACTAACGTGAGGGCTTAAGGCGCTTAAGGTATTCTGTATCTACTGACTAGGCTAAACTGAGTTCAAAAATACGGGAGATTATAAAACCTTTCCACAATATGTGTACCTGTCTACATGTATGAGTGCACGGAGTTGGGGTGGTCAGTGTTGTATATAAGAAATAAATTTCAAGTGTACCTACTGGAATACAGCTATCACCTTAGCGACAGGCTTTCAAATTTAAGTATCTATCTAATCACATAGGCATTATTTTCTACCTAATACGATATCCAGGTTAATTGTAGAATTCGAGACTACGTAAACGACACAGTACTCAAATACGAAGGTTTTTTTATTAAAATTACGAATTAAAATAAATAGATTTATAAGCGATTTTGTTACTTTGTTTTAAATAACTCGCTAAGGAGTGGAATTTGTTGCTTCTTCTGTTTTTCCACGAGTGCATCACAACAAAATTGTTGAAGCGGTAAGTGGATAAATATTTATACGACTAGAGTTGTTGTATCTTTGACCTTAGGTTCAGTTTATGTTAGCTGCTCGAGGGTAATCAGAAAACAATAACAATAAAGTTTATTAAGAATTTAATAGGAAAGTACGTAGAGTTATAATTCCTTCTTTACTAAAACTTATCGGAATCACATCTTTTATCCGTCCTTGGAGAAAAAACTTATCAACAAACGAAAAGTTATTGTCCAATACCACAAATCAATTTATATCCAAAATGCTTCCATCACTGGCACATTAGGGAACGCAATTTTCGAAATACGTAGAAAGGTATAGCGGGGTTGAATTGGATCGCTTCCCGAGTTATGAGGGTAGGAGGACCATGCGTCACAATCACTCTCTGTCTGAGAACTGAGCCCCGTCTCTAAATATTGTTTTTAGGCGGCTAGCAAAATATTTCGTTCATTTATAAAG
The DNA here is from genome assembly GCA_014332785.1 of Antheraea mylitta. NCBI lineage: Eukaryota > Metazoa > Arthropoda > Insecta > Lepidoptera > Saturniidae > Antheraea > Antheraea mylitta. The sequence goes on along the minus strand of JACEII010000017.1, from coordinate 5,044,098 downwards.
GAATATGAACTTTTGATGGACGACGTTAAGTGCAATTTCGAATGGTCGTGAAGGTTATTACGTTTCCTTGGAGATGTTTCAGCAAGTTTCTTTCGATATTTGACGTTTTCCTAATATATATATACAGGCGCTTGTAAGTAAATAACTGAGTAGACGATATCCGCTTCTAATTAATTGGGGTATTTCCTGAGGAGCTCATGTAACTTCTGTTTAGAACTTAAATGTCAAGTGAGGTCAGTTATTTTGTGTAGACAAAATTTGGTGCCACTGAGGTAAAGGTTAATGAGAAAAAGTTGAAACGGTCTGAAGATGTTCGGGATTGTTTTTCTTGTATAAAATTAAATTCTGGAACGTAAACCAATCTTGCTTTCAAACTCTACGCTTTTTCTTTTACATGCAACTTTTAAATATGTTTAAAGGTTTTTTACTTCAAATTAATTGCTTCTTTGATTGATTACTCGGTATAGTTGGATATTTAGTTTCAATCTCTGAACAACTGGAGAGATGAAAGTTCGCTAATCGTAGATGCAGTCAGTCCGTTTTTTTCTGCTTCACTCTAATATATCCTAAGATTTATCAAATAAATAAAGTTTCTGAAAGTGGTAGAACTTGTACAAGGGTTCGACTGTGAATTTTTTTATATCATAAGTGGCAAGCGAACAGACGGGTCACTTGGTATTAAGTGACCACCCGCCTTCCATAGACACTAGCAACACCAGTGGTGTCGCAAGTGCGTTGCCAGCCTGTGTTTGAGGGTCGAGGGAAGGGAGGAGAGGGAAGAGTGAGGGCGAAAAAGGGGGCGAGGGGTGGGGAGGTGGTCCTCCGGCGCTATCACTTATAGAACAAAATGCAATAATGCAAACACTATTAATTCAGGTCGGTTTTCTGTGAGAGGGTGGTACTACCCGGGCGAGCCGACCCTTTCGTGTTTAAACCTGTAATAGCTTTACCGTGGTTTTACCACCTACAAGCATGGCTCTACCACTTACATATGGAAGCCTCATTCCTACAGCTATTGCTTATACAAATTAGAAGCACTCACGCTGTTGTATTTCGAGTTTGAACCAGCATGCCACTGGATATACGCACTGGCACCGGCCATCTCAATCCTCTAGTGTAGCTATCTATTATGATTGGCCACAAGGCTACGGTGCTATAATAATGGTAATGCAAAGCTATAGGCTGTAGTGACAATGTAATATTGGATGAACTGTAGGCCGTTTGATAATTGAATCATACCAGCCTGCAACATGCTCACTTCAGGGCCATAGACCTCAAAGAATCAAAGAAGGTATGGACGTAAAGATCACGCTATCGAACGACGTACTAGCGATCTATAACTTTAAAAAATTAAAATATGGTACCTTCAAGAATGTTTCTCAGTTTTAGATTTTCTCACGATGTTTTCCTTCATCTATAGTATTACAATTTAAATTAGTAAATTTCTACGAATTCCGAAAAATTCATTGATATTGCCGAGGTTCGAACTTTGGACATTTAGCAGAATTTACACTGGTCAAACTACACGATCAATAATACTTTTTTGCAATGGCGTAACAGAAAAAATTGTGAATTTAATTTTTGATAGTTATAAAATGAAATTATTAATCACTTTAGAAGTTTTAGAAAGTTACTCTGAATATCAATAACAAATCAACTCTGTAATACGTAGAACATATTAAGAACTTAGGCTTTCAGTGCGAGAGCGAAATAACTTCGTGTATGCTGTTTAAAACATTTCAATGGATAGCTTACATTCAAAGTTATGGTAGAATACGTGCTTTGTACTGATATAGTTAATTAAATATCGTAGTATATCATTTTAGATAATTGGCACAAAAAAAATTGCCACAAATGCAATGACAGTACCCAGAAACATAACAGATTCCATTGAAATTAATTATCTCGTTGGTATTTCACTATTCAAAGCTATTATATAAAATATATAATACAACGATCTAAATACATCAGTGTGTTTAACCAAAGAAACTTAAAATCGAGCCCTTTTGCTTCCATTATAACAACACCCAGATATTGGTGTTGAAATAACTATACTTAATACATTCTCTTTGGTTGTTCAGTTAATGTTAATTAAAAACACAAATATAATGTGTTGACTTATGTCTATTATTAAAAGAACGAGTACCATGTAGATAGAATGTAGATAAAAGCGTTTGTGCCGACAGTATAAACGATGAGTTTTAGCAAAAGAGGTGTTATTAAAGTTATCTTAATTTTGGCAATAGAATACGTGTAAGGAAAAAAAACAAGCTTTGCATACAGATATTAAAATGAACGACTCTTTGATGGAGATTACAAAAAAGCTTTAATGTTTGTTTTTTAATAATTATACTTGTTCCGTTTTATATAGGTGTAACGTTGGATCTAAATCTCACATGTGTTATATAGTGACACTTGCAACACCAGAGGAGACGCAAGTGCGTTGCCAGAGTGTGTTGGCGGAGGGTGAGGGGGAGGAGAAGGGGAAGATGAGGGGTAAGGTGAGGATAGGTGGGCCTTCAGCGCTCTCACTAACCGAACGAAACGCAAAAATGCAAGCACTGTGACTTCACGTAGGTTTCCTGTGAGAGGGTGATACTGCCCCAGATGAGCCGACCCATTCATGCTGAAGCCAGTAATAGCTTCAGCGTAGCACTATCACCTACGAAAGTTTTGTTTAAAGGTACTGAATCTTAAATACAGCTGCTAGAAGGAAGAATTGAAATATGGCATCACTTCATCGCGTTGATCATTCAGTAAAATTTCACACGTTTTAAAATTCAATACCACGACTATCATATTATCCAATTAATCCATTATCTCTTCGGTACATGTTATAAAATTAGCAAAAAAAAAAAACAAAACAGAATTGGTTTTAAATACAATAATTGCCTGTGCCACTAATAATGCAAACTATTTGATTCCTACGGCAGGTAGTTGAGAATATACTATATCCATATATTATACATTTCTATGAAGGTATGATTTAATAACTGGTAGCAATATTTTGTTGTCTTTTTTTTATTAAATTAAAGAAATCGCAAATTGTATCCACATTATTCAGCGCAATCCCAGTTCATGTAATAATTAATTAAAATCCGTACCGCACGATTTAATTATACACTGTACAAATAGATTTATGTCTGTGGTTACGTCGTTCATGAGATTACTATTTCATTGCTTTTGATTTCAAGCCGGTTTACCTTTTGTATACTACCTTCTAAGTATTTGATCAGGAGACTATTACAAAATACATTAAATTCTTCTACTTTAACGAGGTCGGCATATTCGTTTTCCTCTAACACTGTCCTTTGTCAAGTCATCTCAGTATTCACACCTATACATATATCATTTTTCATACAATCCATACATATTTATCTTCTTCGGCCTTCGTCTAGTGCTATACTCGAATTAAAACTTTTCTCGTTAAATGACTTTCTAATCTCCTCATGATACACCTATATCATGCTAACGTAGTACTCCTCAAGTTATCAGTCACTGACGCTATTCGCAAACACCCTCTGACTCACTAATGAGTGGTATTGCGACTAAAGATTAGGAAATCCTAATCTTATCCATTCTTTGTTATACTCAGTTTTGTTTTTACGCAGAAGTTGAATGTTCTATTACTAATCGAATCAATCGACCGCCACGTTGTTTCAGAACTAATACTTAACACCTGTGCAGGGTTTGACTGGAGAATCACTAACCTTTACATCCATTTCTGCCGCAAGCAGCAGTATCCTTTATTACAATTCAAAGGGAGTGACTGACTATGGCAATCAAGCTATCCCAACACAGTCCAGAGATTAAGCAATATATAATGAGTGGCCTCGCAATGTCCATCGTTACTGATCTTAGTATATATTTTTTTATTAATAATCTAGCAATATGTTACTCTAAATTGTTTAATATTTGTGGCAATTGTTAATATGGCTGGGCCTTATACACAAATGAAGTAGATGGTAAATAAAAAATGGTACATTAAATCTGAGATATCACAAAACTCTCTGGAAAGTTCTAACAAGAACTGTGTGTTGTATTATTGAAGATATTATAAAACACAATAATTATCTTCTTGAAAATGGCGTCTATAATCTCCAATAGAGAGGATTAGTTGTCACAATAGACGCCAGGCTGATGGGAATTAAAATGACTACGCTTTTGGCCTAGCAAGGTCTTAAAAGCTTCACCGGACTACTGGACTGTAGATCTTTTGCTATTTTGTACTATAAATAAATCAAAACATAAAAATGCAAATATCACGTATTCAAATTATCAATTCATTTATCAAAGATTCAGAAGCTATAATTGACTCCTCATTGCTTAGAATATGAACCGTAAATACTTCTGATAACTCAGTTTTATCTTTGTGCATATACGACAAGATCGGTATATATGTATTTATTTTCATATACTTTCAGTTTATTCCATAATTGAGTGAACGTTGTGAGAGTTTAATACTGGTGTATACGGCTGATTGGAAAAGGGATGCTTCTAAATCTCTAAGGGTCTAAACAATTCACTTTTTTCCCGACGAAACGCCCACAAAAATCTATTTCGTAATCCCAAGTCGCGAGTCCCTTGTATCAAAACTGTAGCCTGCAATATCAATCCAGTCCGTGGTAATTTCGATTCGGCGCGACGCTAAAATAAACAATTGTTGTTCGAACGTGTTTTTATGGCTTCAATATATGGTATGTATTTTTATATGTTGCTTTGCGGATATCAAATTGAATGGAGTTTATTTTGTATTAATTTTATACGCAACAAAATAATAATATCGCATTAATAATTCCAAGATATGATAATATTTCATTGTAAAAATGATAATTAAGTTGCTCATTTTTTTAAACACATTTAAAATCAAACAGTTTGTTTTGTACACAACAAATAAACAGACTGGCATGTTTTTAATATCATATCCATACTCAAGTGTTATTTGTAATAGATGTTATACAAATATACAAGAAAAAGAAACATACGCACACGAAATTACAGATTTATTAATATGAATAATTAATTAATAACAACCACAGATAATAAAACATTTACCATTTTTATAGAACAGCACTTGAGTACAGAAGTGTCGGCATTCTTTGTTGTCACAAAGAAATCCCCGTTTTGGTCGATGATGGAGCCCATCTTTAAAAGCGGTTTCACCCGTTACGTCATATCCTGGAATCAAAGCATCGATTATTAAAAAAAAAATCTATATATTATAGGTCATTAACCTCGTAATGATAATATGATTCTATACAATGTGCTAAGCTTAGCAACATTGATTCTGAAGTGGGGCTGTAGAAATATCAAAAGTGCTTGGAGACAAGATTTTAGTAATCAGTCAGGCGGACGTTAAAAATATCCCCGCTATAACAGTACAGTTATACTTTTTTTTTCTTTTTTCGAACTGACTACGCTATTGGCCTTACTGGCCTTCACAGCTTCACTGGACTACGTGGTTTAATATTGCAGTTAATCTGCACTTAAAGTTCCAAGTAAGACTCAGATTAAATTCGCAAATTGTGTCTGTTTACATTATCATTGAGAAAATATTTCTAAAAATAATTATACCTACTTCATATTTAAACAAATGTAGATCATGCAGATACTAAATTTCAGTATTTATATAATACTGCACAATTTGCGATCGAAAAAAAAATGTCTATGAGGAAATTAGAAATCAGAGTGTACTGTAAAAGTATAAAAAAATCAACCGAAAAGGTTTACACAAATATATTCAGAAGGTATTTATTGTTCATAGAAAAACATGATTCAGCACGGGATGTAGGTAATCATTCACAGTGATTCAAAGAATATAATTTATTACAAAATATATGTGTAAAATATATAATATACTTTTTACTTAGTCTTAATTTAGTTATTTCCTGATTTTTTATATGAGCTGGTAAATAAATAATCGCTATTTCGGCATATATACATTTTGTTATTAATATCTTACATTTTGTAAGTACTTTAGTTACTTAAGTAGTTAATTATTAAATGTATTAGATATTTGTAGGTATAACAAAAAAAGCGACAAAACAATATAGAAACGCCATCTATTACCATATTCCATCACCTAACTCCACCCCTTTTCAGTTGTCCACTAATGAGTGATGCTTCCTTTTCAGAATGTCTCTCGCGCCGATGTAACATATAACAGCTTATCGTTTATTCCAAAGTCCCACGCTCCTGTATTTATTGTAGTCTAGGAGTTTTACACTGTTTTAAGTGTAAAAACTTATAACACTTTGGCTACCCGTACCACGTCTGTTAAATTAAAGCGAGTTATCGAATACTTTGACCGCGATCTTATGGAAGTGATTGCGGCTGTACGTGCCAGCGGAGGGTAAATATCAGCCGCAAGATAAAACAGATCAATGCACGACATCCCGGTGCCACGATCACATCTTCACCTAGTCTTTGTGATAAAATCACCACCGATATTTGACTTGCTTAGCTCTCCATCACATTCAAAACATTTAAAAGTTTAAGTTTCAGAAATTGGTGCCTATCCTACTATACACGATAGAATAACACTAGAAAAGTTAATGTGGCATCATTAATATGAAGTTCCACATTAGCCGTTGACGTTATATATATGCGAACTATATACAAACATTGCGTACTTATAGATAGATAAATAGTATTTATAACTAAATCTAGCAAATTAGAACCTACAAAGCTCATTACGCCAAGTAGAATGACGCGTCTTGCTCGACCTAATTAACTTACACAGAAATTGTTAAAAGAAATGTAAAGCTAATTAGTTTGAATTTATTTATTAACTTCTCAACTGGCTAGGGCTTGTATTATTTCTATTTTTCTAACGGGAATATTTTTAGTTGCCTGAACTGTAATTAATTTTCTGTTTTTTCTATACATTCCAAATAAAAGCTTACATCCTTCACCAGGTTCTAAGTTACCTATATGCTAAATTCATTGTGGTTTTTTAGAAGTTTTTGTAGTGGAAAAGCAACATATAAAAACAGGAGAGGTTATTGCTTGACCGGCATATCTACGAAACGGCTCAACCAATTTGGACGATATTTTTACCAGTAAATAGAAGATCTATTAGGATATTCTAGCTATCTATCTAGGTTTCCCATGAAATATACACTAATGATTAAATTTAAATGAAATGAAATGGGGCGTAAGGGGTGTCGAATAACATCATAAGACTTGAGCCAACCTCACCTGCACGTGGTGCACCCTGCTGAATAACGAACGAGGCAATGGCGCAAGCGGGGTGGTAGGGTTTTACAGCCCGACTGGGTCGCAACGACCACGTATATGGCGAAAAAGCCCGTAATAGTGATTCGCTTCTACGGGTCGCGTTTCGGGATCAGCCTGTGCATATCCTGCTTTTTATAGTCCGGCATGATAGTGGCGACCGGCGATGGACAGTGTGTCAATCGGTGGTCGCTATTATTTTTGGATTGTACTATGCTTACCATCAGGCATAGTGCAGTCACTTTGCCGTGCTACAATAAAAAAAAAAATCTGTAGAAGCGTCTCAATGTCCATTGGAATACCTAACATAACGTTGTGTCGGGAACCGGCTAATTTATACAAATAAAATGGTCTGCCGTTGTGTTGTGCCTATTCAATATATTTTGATCAGTTTTATTTTTACTGTAGATACTAAGCTTTAGTTTAAAAAAATATCACGATTTAACATAAAGTTATTAAAGCTGTATCAAGCAACATTTTTATAAACACTATAAAAGACTAAAATAATTTAGTAAGCGAATATTATTTTTGCTTTCAAATTTTTCTGTTTCTCTCTATGCATAAAATATATTGTTAAGATAATAAGGACGAAGTCATGGGTACTAGGTAGTTTATAATAAAAAATCAATTTACCAGAAGGTGCTGATGACACTTCACACATAATCAAAGTGTAAAGAAGAATAGTGAACAAAAAACTAGTCTTCATATTTCAAATTTTGTCCCGTTAGTCGTAATTACAGTACACTACTATAAGATAAATGTCTTGAGTGTAATATTTATAAGGTAATCTAGAAGGATAATCGTATACAGTTGTTGACACTGACGCATTTGCAGATCGATAGCCGGGGATTCCTTTTGATACGTTGAACTCAAATCAAAGCAAAAAATTTTTTTTTCAGTTTAGGCCCTAATAAGGCACTTGAACGTCAAAATTACCACCAATTCGGAAAACAACCCAGTCTTCGAGAAGAACCGGCAAGAAACTCGATCGGGTACATTTTTTTAATATATATTCCCAATACATCATACAATAACTTTTAGTGGATGCACAGAGAGGAGTCAATTCCAGACATCGCTATGTTCACATACTGATCCACTCTATAATATCCCTTTAACACTAAAACCTGCTTGACGTAGCGATTAATTTTACAGTCCGGCAAATCGGTTACATGTTTTAAATAGTTTCTTTGTTATATTACAATATAGTAATATTTTATTAATACACTCAATGATAAGTATTATAACTAAAAAGAAAATATCATCACTGTTTGGATCTTAGTGTGTGCTTTCTAATACTCAGTAACTCGATCGCAGCGTCTGCTATCGGATTTTCGAATGTATAATTTTAATTCATCGTCTCAACAACAGATATATATTCTAAATATTATTCTTTCTATAAGATTAGTATTAATAATACTATTTTCTCAGATACGATTAATGCGAAACCTTCGTAAATAAAATGACGTATTTGCACATATATAAAACGATCTCGTTTCAAATTCGTCACTGAGCCCACTTTCTTATCCGAAGGCCGTAATCCTCTAAAACGTAGGCAACTTTGTTTTTCCACAAAGAAAATTAGGATCCGATCAAGTTTCGAACAAAAGATCGAATTCGTTCCAACTACCCGAACTTTCCTTTTCGTTGGAAGGTAAAACTTGGTTACTCTTTTAGCGGAGCTTATCAGAACTCGACGGTGTTTATGATCCGAAACTGGGTGCGGGAGTAACGCACGCATTAGCTCTAAGCCGGATCGACTTTATCTCTCTCCGTATTTTAAAATATTACTATAAATTTCGATTCCTACAAAAAAACTGATTCAGTTTGTTATTGGGAGGTATTTGTTCATTTATATGAAAATATAATTCGTTTTAAGTTACGTTCCTTTGTATTACACTATTAAGCGTCCGCAACGTAGTATCAGTTAAATTACAATATACAACGTAGTAAATCACCATCATTATCAGTCCGTTGAGATCCACTGCAGGACTATTCCTCTTCTTCCCGAAAGAAGGTTTGAAAATAATCACCCCACGATGTATTGGCGATTTCAAAGTCTGAGACATCCACAGTTATATATTTTCCTCAGATCAGCACTACTACTAGAACATTTCTCTGATTCGGGTTTCCTTATAATCTTTTCCATCACCGTCAGCCAATAATGTTATTACTAATTTAAGTTCTTTGGTATATGTCGAGGTTCCAACCTGCGGATATTAGATTGGTATTCCATCGGTCAAGTCACTAGACTACTACGACTTGATGGCGCAATAAATCTAAATGTAAAATACTTTAATTATTTTGTCCCTAAGAAAGCGGTTACCAACATCAAAATCTTACCATTGTTTTGGAAAATAGCCTGTTATCGAGAAAAACTTGCAAAAAACTCGGTCTTGCATATAGACCACAAAGCGTATGGCAATAAATCAAATACTATGACTGTTTTTTCGCTAGTCACATTTCGGATCCAGGCAGTATGTATCCAGCTCCCGACTGCCAGAGCTATGACATCATCATGACCGTCATCGTATTCTAGTGATAAAGATGAATACGTTCTGTATTAAAAACAGATCCTCTAGGTAAAATGATTTCTACATATTTCATAGATACAATTTCGTTTCTTACGTACGTAATTCCCATGTCTAAGCTGCTGGTAGATGGTAATTTGGAAATAAAATATAATGTCCTCATGGTATCTCCTTCTTATTAAATATAAACTAGTAGGTAGTCGCGTTTCCATAAGCAATTTTTTTTTTAGTTGTATTAAGGAAATGTAAAATAGTGACGTTTAGGATTTCAGAAATGCTGTTTCAAAAGTATTTGTAGGTACGACACGCACGCTACCTGCTGTAACATGTAACGTATATATTCAATATATAAATATTAGTATTAAGCTGGATGGGACTTACCATCAGCAAGATATTGGACTTTAAATTGTCTGAAAATGTTATTATGTAAATATAACATGCCCATATAAAACAAAGTCTTCGCGATACACTCAAAAACTAGAGAATGGATTTTATTCGGTTTTCATCAGTAGTGTGTTTCCTGAGGAAGGTTTAGGTACATAATTTGTCAAGTGTTTTTTTATCAACGTCCACCGGGCCTACCAGTTGTCAATATTATAAATTTTTTGCGACCATAAACAAAAAGTAATCAATTTCTTTCTATTCTAAGCTATCTGATTCTTCACAGTTTAGTTTACGTTTGATATAAATTTTCGATTATCATAGTTACAATCTTCGTAAGTATATCATATAAATACAATCAGTGTTATTCAAGCAATTTTTTTTGAGGATATATTTGCGTTTGATAGAAATGTAGTTGAGTAGGTACATTACCTTTTTCGTTTATTGGTCGCTCCCGCGAGGTTTCCTTCAATTCACAAGCTATCTAGTTCTTATTCCTAACTATAGAACATAGGATTAATAAGAAATGGTAAACACAAAAATCAACTTATGTATGTAAAATTAACACTGTTTAAAATTTGTTATTGATTAATTACAATGATTGATTGATAATTATATACGCATTCCCACCTAACGCATACATTACATTTCAATGTCAATGTAGTGATAGAATAAAAATATATACCAGGTGAAAGTTTAAACGCTTACAGTATTCTGTGATATGACACATCATGGTCACGTTTAACATATATAGATAATAATATCAAAACAAATACTAATAAACAACCAAGAAAATCTAAGTTGAAGTTTGTTCTTAAACTTTCAAAAGTTTAAACACCATCTAGGTGTAATAACCGGTGTCGAATGCTATAATGGGCGACCCTTAGTTAAGAACTTTCGATAATAAAACGCACAATAAGCCCTTTTTTCTGATGTTCCCACGTTCTCTTTAAAGTAAAAGTGAAATCACCAGACTGTCATTGACACTGTGCTTTAATATAGATGTGTAAAGGATTGTGTATAATTTTTGTTTTTTGTTTTCTAGACTATTAAATCACATATTAAGCACCACTATTTTAAATTGATTTAGAACGAGAATCGAGTGCAGAAAGAGTGAGAAATATTGCCATTGTCTAAACAATCAGCCTGTATAGTTGTTATTTATTTCAGATTTTTTTATTACATATTGTAATAATCATAAGGTTATAAACACGTATGTGAGTTTGTTTGTAGGTATTGCATTCACTTATTAGCAACTCAAGCGATCATCGTGAAATTTTGCATACACACTGTTAGGAACACAGGAAAAGAGTTGCAAAAAGCAAAGAGCAAAAACTGGTGAAAAAATTCAAATGTATTTATTGCTAGTGCATAATTAGTACTGTATACAAGTTTTCACTTCTATCGTGTGGTCATAGTATAATCACTATTTTATATCTATATATGCAGATATTCTCAATCTATCTATAACAACGTACTTCGAAGTGTATGTACACAAAACGTGTGTACACTGCACAGTGAAGAGTCTGTTCTGTTTCTAATTTACATTACACGCCGCTGGATTTCCTTTTCAAAGGTGCGTCTTTTGTCAGAAGCAAATCAAAAGGGAACCAAACACACCGGGCTCGAAACAAAAAGCTTGAATTCTGAATTAGGAGTAACACGATATTAACTCAAATGATGTGTTGAATTATCAAAGACTGTCTTATTTATTCAGAATTATTATTTAACAAGCTCGTGTTGGCGTCTGTGTTTATTGAGTAAACAAATATTATTTGTTCCGATATATGTTTATTTATATTGAGTAATAAACTTATTTAGTTCAAATAGTCATTTTGAAATATTCTTTTTCCGTCTGTAGTATATTCATCGTCTTAACTAAGTTTTCGCGTAATTTAGTTTTGATAGCATATTTTTAGGAATTTTGAACAATTATTGATTACTGAAAACAGAACTAGCCAAATTAGATAAACTGTTAAGAATCAATTACATACTTATTGTATGTGAATTATGAGTTATCAAGTTTCCTATATAAAAGAAACCGTAATTCAAAAGGTAGAATTTCATCATTACATAGTACAGTACAAAGTTCTTTGCCGCGTTTGTCTTTATGTCTGTCTGTATGTTGCGATAAACTCAAAAACTACTGAACGGATTTTCATGTGGGTTTCACCAGTAGATAGATTGATGAGTCACGAAGAATGTTTAGATATAATTTGTCTATATTTTTTTATTTATCACGGTAGGACAACGTCCGTTGGCCCGATAGTTACTTTTATATATTACAATATTTATATATATACAATATTTATACATATATTATATTCTGTTTTCCCCCCTCGGCAGCGGCTCAACTTAGGTTTGTTCCCTCGGCGTGGAGCTCTTGAGTGCGCTGCTCGCGCGATACAGTATCACAAAATCTTACAGCACTGCAACAACAGTACACATATCACCCCCACGCACGTGCACGCGTACACGTTTACACATGAAAGTGGAAGGGTTTTGTTTCTTTCCCTTATCGAACTGAGATAGTTTGGAAGATTATCCGATACGAAATATATATAAGAGTTTTTGAGGTATGTATGCTTGGTACACAAATATGCTCCAACAACTCATATATGAATATATGAATAGTTAGCTTATGTCAGTTCAAATAGATCGCGAATTGCACGTATCAGGCAACAGCCCAAGTCAAGATGTGCCGTGCACTCTTGAGCTCGTTGCCCAAATAGAATCGGCTGAGTGCCGCAAGCACTCGCCTTATTAGTCCAGTGCAGCTGTTAAGACCTTGCTGGGTAAATAGCATAGTCATTTCGAAAAAAAAATCTGTTTTTAATGACCTGAACACTATATATACATAATTAAAGATAACACTTTTAATAAAATAGAATATCCTTAAACTACCATTCTCTCATATACAAACTGCAAACGATACAAGATTAACATAAATAAATAACAATTTTTCCTATAGTGCCTTTATCAGGAGACGCTTGGTTGTACTAATCTGAGTGCACATCGTGCACATTTATACTTTCAAATTCATTTTGTACCTTATGTTCTTCGTATAAAGCGTATATTTCAATAACCTTATCGCAAACTTGTTAAAATCGAGCAAGTTCGAAATAAGGCTGCATAAGCGCTTGTTTATTCCGGAGAGGTTGTGGGATGCCTTGAAGGATTGTATCAATTTATCACAAGTTCTTCGCGATCATTTGTAACTGATACTAATGAACGAGGCACACTTCTTAAATTAGGTTAAAGGAGAATTATTCTGTTGTTAATAAACAGAACGGGTGCTTAGACGATTGTTGAATACTAATTAATTTAAAATGATTTTAAACCTCAATATACTAGAACCGTATACTATTGAGAATAACAGTACTAATAATTTCAATAATACGATCTTTACGAGATACTAACTTTTACTCGAGACTTCGTCCGCGTAGGATAATGACTTTAGGCTAACTAACACGCAGCAGAAGGTATTCAAACAAAAAAAAAATACGATTTTGAAACATTTCACATTTGTGCTTCGCTCTTATTTGTCTTAGCGTGATATTGTATATATCCTATAGCCTTCCTGGATAAATGAGCTAACACTGAAATTTTTTTTCAAATCGGAGCGGAATCTCACATATTTCCGTACAAACGTTCATCCTATTTCCTATTGTTATTTTACACCTTTGAAAGTAAAACTTTTACAAAATCTGATTGTCATATTTATTCATATCGAATCAACAGCCAAAAAATAAGTTTCAGGTCTAAAAATGATGATACTTCCATATAAGTTTTCATTCCCCCGTTCAATTGTTTCTAACCCTTTTTTCTTATTCATAGTATCCTACCTCCTTTCTCAGGCTCTAGACTATTTGTGAACCAAATTTTACTTAAACCGGTTCAGTAGTTTTGGCTTGAAACCACGACAAACAGAAAGAGTTACTTTCGCATTTATAATATTAGTAAGGATTAACTATGTCTTACATATTCAGTAACATTTAATATGCCCTCTTTCGGCCTTTTGTCCTGTGTACTAGCACATGTATCACCGAAACTATTACATAATTATTTTTTAGCTTTATCTTGGACGTACATTTTCCATGGTAACTGCTCAGCTCCTAAGAATCACAGCGTGATATAAGGTAGCTTCTATACAAATACACTTTATAATGTACAAAGAATTTTTCAAATCCAAGTTAATCCGAGAGATTAGTGCGTTCAAATAAACAGAAAAATAATTCGCTTTATAATATTTGTATCAATTGTAAGTAATTTATTTATTTTCATATATTTCTTTGGAATATTTAATTTATAAGGTATTTGGTTAAAGAAGGCGTTTCTTTGTGGAAATTCATCATTAAAACTATAACATTTAATTTATAAGTATTATTTTTATTGTGTTATTATTAGATCGAAATTAGTAAACGATTTATTTCTATGATTGTACTATATGTAGAATCCAAGCAGTTACTGCTACTCAATATGGTGATTATTAGAACAGCCGCCCGACATCAAGCAAAGTTAATGCATTGCCAATGTCTTTCTCCTCGAATTCAAGTAATTTTAGAATGATACATATAAAATGAGACAGAAATTATTGAAACGGTGATATCTTAACGCACTTGAAACACTTTCGTGAGACTCAGAGTTAGCCTCGTAAAAAATACGCTATCGGAGTAAAAGCGATGGCGGAATAAGTTATGCAATAAGGCAAAAAGCTTTGGTAATCTTTGCAAATGTTCCCTGTCTTCATGAGTACATTGTGTTAGTACGTAGTATATTACTTAAGTTCTCTTAGTATTAACTTTCTTTAGTTTGTAGGTAGTAGAGTCACTCTGAAGCTATTACTGGTTTCAGCATGAATGGCTCGGCTCGTCCTGGGTAGTACCACCCTCTCATAGAAAACAGACGTGAAGTAACAGTGCTTGCATTGTTGCGTTTCGTTCGGTCAGTGAGGGTATTGCATGCCTACCTTCTCTCCCCCTCCCGTCCCCAAATCCAATCTCACTTCCCGCCTCTCCCCTCCTCACCTCTCCCCTGCCAAATTCGGGCTGGCAACGCACTTGCGAATCCCCTGGTGTTGCAATTTTCTATCGACGGTGGTGATCACTTAACGTTATGTGACCCACCTGTTCGTTTGCCTCCTATTATATATATAAAAGTTTAAGGTCTAAAATATTGTCATGACTCATCAACCGTGGAAACACAATACAATGAGGTTTTAGGATCAGCTTCTTTCGAGCTTTGATAACGTAAACATTCCACAACTTTCCACCCTCTTTTACTGAAAATTATATAAAAAAACATCGCTGTGGATAAAATTTATGCGACATAGATATATAAAGAAAAAAAGAAAGAAATAAATTGTTTATTGTTGGAACAACCATACAATGACGTTAAATTAAACTAACTAATTAGACAAAATATAGTGAAATACATGTGAAAAAATTAAGAAAACATAAAGCCCAACAATTGGCAAGTCCATTCAGCCATATGTGCAGTACAGCAGTAGTACCACAGCGCTGATTTTCAATGGAAGCCATTGTGATGATAAGCGGACGTTTATGGTTATAAGGATTGTTGAGGTATGTATGCTTGGTATATGTATGTATATATGTGTATATGTTTCAATAACTCATATAAGTATGAATATGTAGCTTAGCTTAGGTTGGCTCAGATAGATCGCGAATTCCGGACCAGGGAAGATGGGTCGGGGGCCTCATCTTCCCATTACACAGGTCCGGCGGACGGAGGAGGCGGCCGGTGTGTACCCGGCTGTCTCCTTACAAGACGAGGCCCGGCGGCGGCACTCCTGCTGCTGGGCCAACCGCTAGGGCGGCACGATGAAGTCTATAGAGATCTCGTGCCGCCCCAATTATAGCGGAAGACGTACACCGTGGGGTTTTAGTCCGTGCGAGTCGGACATAACCCACTCTCTCCCCCGAGAGGGTGGGTATCCATAAGGGATTTCCCCACGTTAAAAAAAAAAGATAGATAGCGAATTGCATGAATCAGGCAACAGCCCAAGCCGAGGTATGCCGAGCATCCTTGAGCTAGTTGTCCAAATAAAATTGGCTGAGTGCCTTAAGCGCTCGCCTTAGTAGTCCGGTGAAGCTGTTAAAATCTTGCTAGGACAATAGCGTAGTCAGTTCGAAAGAACTTCTTTCCGAAAACATTTTTTAAATATTTTTTTAAATTAATAAAAAAAAAACAAAATTCGCTAGATATTTATAATATTCATCATCATACATCATCCGCCATCTTTAGATCTGGGTTTTAAAAAATCAGCCGCTAGGTTAACTCGTTGTATAAGGAAATACTAAATAATTATCTTCGTGTGTAATTTTCCATAAATGGCAATCCCTCAAACGATGTTTGAGTATGACCTTTCAACCAGAGCAAACCATTCTTGCATAACAGGTTAGCCTACGGACAATGGCGGTTTAACACGTAAAATTTATTATTTAAATTAAGGTATTCAAAGTGGGTTCCGTTTAAATATGAGTACGGTACGGTGTCCAAGATATTATATATCCTTAATAAAACGACCGTCCTCCTGTGTACACAATATTAAGGAGGCTATTCACGGCGTGTCGAGACGGGGTGGGTAAACAACCAAACTAATTACAAGACAATGGACGGTACTGCAAATATTTCAGGTAAACTCTGAAATTATTTATTAAGATAAGATGGAAAAATGAAATATAATTAATTACTTGTAAAGGTTGGCTTATTTTTTTTTGTTTTCTTTAATACTTCTTCGTGTTAAATTACGCTTTTCAATATAAATATTGCCAATAATTCTTATATTTATGAGATATTAACAACCCATCTTCAGTTAATTTTTTATTGTAGGCTATAATTATGTATATCGCCACTTAACTAATCTTATTAATTTTATAAACTAATCACCGACCTTGGCTATTCACGGTTGTAGTAAAAAAAAAGGAATCATACGGTTTTATGAAACCACGACATAAGTGAAACTATTTTTCGGTACGTAGACATTTACCTGACAATTATCGAAAATTTGATCGATTTGTAGTATTACAATAGCGGTTTTAATCTTAATAATTGGAAAATAGGAATGAGAAAGGGAATTTAATACTAGATAAGATATCCAACTATATATTCTAATTTCAATCTGCGTATTAGAGTACGGATTACATAATAAATAGAATCATTCAGATTCTTATTCTTAAATCTGAGCACAATATTATTCATGTAAATCATTTAAGCATTTTTAATTGAGCCATGGGCTCTTCCGAGTGCCTCTCCATTTACCCTTATTCGGCGACCGACTGTAATACGACATGCGATAGACGGCCGAAAAAAATTGAGGGGATGAAAAAAGTTTCACTTTATAAATTGAAACCAAATTTCACTATCCATCAAATATTATAAATATTTTCTTTCATACAATCCTTCTATCCTAATACTCATAATTGTAACCACAATTAAAAAAACAGTCAAATAGATTCACCCGTTCTGAAGTTATGCGCTTACATTTATACATGCGGCAATCGATTTTTACTTAAATAGACAGTTTCTGACGTAGTACTTAATATATATGATTCTGATGAAACTTTATAGTAAAAAAGATTATAACAGGATCATTATTTATTAAAAAAAATATATGGTTTAAATCAGCCAAACTGTAGCGATAAGCGTGAAGTGGGTTACAAAAACCCTACCATATGAGAGTCTAATCCATTAGAGTTACATAAGTATTATGTATGATGTCATCATTTTTAAATATATAAACGCTGACAAAGTCGCGGACCATCTATAGTATTCTATAAATTGATCAATATTTGAAGCAATGTACCTTTATTTTGGGAATACAGCATTATAAAAAAGAGCATAATTTTTATTGCAATACTTATTTCTAAGCCAATATCGAGCAATCCAAACGTATTCTTTATAAGGTTACTGTACAGTAATAAAATAAATAAAATGCTAGTACAATTTTATAAAAAATAAATTGAACAGTGTCGAGATGGTGGTGTCAAAGCGCTTGTCAACTCTCTATTGAATAAATGCGCTCGGTTAAATTGTAAGGCGGGAATGATAGATGGAGACATTTTAAGAAAATAAACCGATCAGAATGATATTGGTATTACAAAGATTTAATTTGGTATTGTGGTGTATTTTTAAAAATATATCTTATTTAAAAAAGTATTACACATGAATAAAAAAAAAATATTTATATTTATGACTAACTGTCCTGTACAAAGTCCATTGGCTTATCTACATTTCTCTCGTACTTAAGTCACGTTGTCATTAAAATTACAATAACTTTTGATAGGGTCAACCAATTTTAATAAAATAAAGGTTAAAAGTTACTCGAGGACATGCTTTATGATCTTCTGATGATGAAGTTTTATCGTGAACGCACTACTTTAGCAGTGATAAGTGTCCAAACGCACAGACGGACAGACTGGAATGTATTTTTTTACTTATTCCTAGACACCCGCGACATTTTTTTACAATCATCTAAAAAGTACAGGCACATTATATATACATTCTTATTACCTATATGTATAGATATTTCACAGGAAAGTTAATTTTATGAAGAACAAGCACAATAAATCATAAACGCTGTTTTTCTGTATTTTGATTTATGTTCACATCTCAAATATATTTGTAAAAAAAATCTGACTCATCGGCTAGTAAATATATACATATATACATACATACATATATACACACACACACACACA
>JACEII010000017.1:4999878-5010233 GCA_014332785.1 Antheraea mylitta | reverse complement strand
GGCTTTTACACCGTTCTGGCCTAAGAACATCAAAATCTGTCGCCAAGCTCAGTTACAAAAACAGTACTTGAAAGCTAGTTCTTTTTAGGGTTATTATGTTACTATTTTAGACTAGATCAGTTACTTCACATCATTTGACATTATTTTCAGTATCGTAAGGACAATAAAAGGAAACTTCTTTTGCGATCGTCTTTGAATGAGTCAAAGAAAATAGTTTTATAAAGAGGTGATTATTAACAGTGTGCCAAATTGAATTATGCTCCAGCAAGCGGAGAAATTCATACAGATAAATTCCCACTATTACACCGATGTGTAATATAATTTAAAATAAATCAACGGTATATTAGTCCGAGAAGTCATTTAAATTCCCATTTGAAAACTTAAAAATTGATTAATATTTTTAAAATAAATATATTAATCTATTACTTTCAATTTAATCAAAACGAATAAATAAATAATATTTAGTTTTAAATATTCCATAAAAATAGAAATATTAAACAATAAATATTGAAATTTTTATTAAAATATAACAAAAGGTTTGGATGAAATATTTTTTTTTAATAAAAATCCTTCAAATTTTATTTGTAAAAAAATATGAAAAAGTCATATTAAAAAGTTGTTTAAGGGTTTAATTATATCTAGTGATTACCTTATGATAAATTAATTATATTTTATTGTTTTTGCCTACCACTTGTAAAATACTTACGGTATAAATAAATGAATATAGATAATATTGAGTTTAAACAAAATCAGGAGCAATCGCTTCGGTGTGAGCGACAGTATACGCAAGTCCGAAACCGGATTTCAGTGGCTTAAGTTTCATCGTACAGTTGAGCTTGTTTTAGAGTGACGGTAAATCTTCAACGATTTTACGGTTGCTCTGCAGCTAAACCTCGCCTGTATCATAATAAAGCGTATATATTTACATATTGCAAATAATCTCTGAGTTTACATTGCAAATGTAAATCTTCGCGTTCGCCTTCTCTTACCGCTTTTGTTTAGATTCGGCCAAAATATTTTAAAGTAAATTTCATCTGACATTAACTTATATTTTTATTTAACAACGTCTTTTTCAATGAGCAAGGCGTAAATTTTTTATCAGTTAAAAAAAGGAAACCAATGGCGACAGATATTGTAACACGAAAGTATTTTATTAGTTGAAGCTTGCGATATAACAGTTTTCTTTTTTCATTGAGACTACTTTTTTTATATTTAATCGTAATTTGATCATTACTACATAGTACTTATTTATTTATCGTAAAGAATCAACAAGAGTCACATAAAAAAAAGCTAAAAACATACATGCAAATACTTGAAAATTTATGTCACAAATCAACTATTGATTACAGCATTTGTCAACATAATATACTATATTGAAGACAATAAAAAGAGAAGAAACAATTATGAAAAAATTAAAAGGAATAAGATAAAACAATCTGATAATGTGTTATAACTTAAGAACCAAGGTAAAAAATCATAAAGAAATTAATTAAATGAAAAAATAATTTTAGATTTGAAATGAAGTGGTGAATTAATAAGTGTATCGTGTGATCTTTTTTAACCAGGTCGTTAATTAACGATGGAGAAATGTCCTTAATAGGTTCTGTAGGAAAATTGGACTGGATATCTAGGTAGTCTGGAAGGTATATTGCTGTTAAATCGATTCAAAGTTCTGAATTATCAATGTGGTTATAAAAAAGTTTATATAAAAAGTCATGTTCATGACACTTATTTACTATATTGAATGCAAGTTACTTCTGTTAAACTTTGCCACTACTGACTAGCCTCTACGGAAAACCCTAATAACATAGATTACCCACTAAAAATAGTTTTCTATCTAGCCGTTAAGTTGTCGCCTAAATTGGTTTAGTCATTACTTCGAATCACATTCGTTTGAATATACAATGGATATTCTAAGTTTATTTATTTGTAGTCTAATACAGCTGGGTAGTAGGGTAAAAGAAATTAGTTAGTCTAACTGTATTGAACACCAGACATCTGTAGGAAATCTCTCATTATGACTCTCTTTTGGTTTTTCATTCTTCGGGATCAAAAAGGGCTGACTGAACTAGGACTGACATAATATAGAGATGAATGCAAATGTACTGTATTTCTATTATGGGCCCCTTTATTTTTGAATCGCAGTGTATATCAGATACTGTACACTTTTCAATACTACCATATAAAAAACAAAAGTCAGAGGAATCCCACTTGAGACAATGTGTCTAAACGTAAAGTTAGGAATGAAATCATAAAGTTTGATATAATAGTTTAAAAAAGTAATATGCATTTATAAGCAATTACATAAAAATAGTTAATTGTATATTTTATAAAAATGGAATACCTACATATTTAGTATTTTTTTTTTTTAACTTTATTTTTGGCAATCAATCTTTCAGATTATTACTGCCATTGTCGAGTAATTAATAATATTACAAGCGTCGTACGATCATTACAATATCAAGCGTCGTGTCAATCAATATTCTAACATGATGGTGGATCTCTTGTTAGAACCCTCCAGGGAGTTTTTGTGGCACCTCAGAATTTCATGCTCCGTGGTATTATTTTCCATTCATTTCACTTATGCACAATAAACTAACTATATTACATAAAACACCACCAACTTTACACAATATAGAGTCAAGTAACACAAGATCACGAATAAAATATAAAATCCACCACATGACAGACTGAAATCCCGCCAAAAACTCATTCAGTATTTAGGTTCTACAATCGGCAGTATACGATGCTCATTTGCACAAAACTTATATACTCGCACACACACACACACACACACACACACACATATAAAATAAGAAGATACAAAGAGAGGTCAAAAATTACATGGAGAAGGCATAACGCTTATTCCTTACGTGATGATTCTTATCAGTCAACTATTACTATAGGCAGTGTTAATGTACTTCGTTCTAAAAATAAATGTAAAGTATTATGTAAATTTTTCAATATGAAGTTGCACAGTTAATATTGAAAATGAACGTATTAACTAGTAATTGGCAATATCTCTCGCGCCAAAACTCGGTCAAGTGTTAACTGCAGTATATTACAAAGCACAGTGTAATTGCTCCGTGATAATGAAGTTGTACGTGCGACGAGGACCTGGGAAATTATAGCGTTCTCTTCGAACTTTCCAGGTGTTTCTGACATTTCACTATTTGTGAAAATTTTTATTATAGACTAACTTCGCTTAACTTTTGTAAAAAAATACAGTTAATTGACATCGTTGCTTTATGTATAATTTATTGCTTACATTTTCATATAACGTAATCAATTATGCCATATAAAGGATTATATTTTTAGTCTGTGTTAATAAAAAAAGCAATCAAATATATTGTAGTTTGTAAAGATTTACGTGTTAGAGTTTTTTTGCTATTAATTGCTTTTAATAAATAAATGTATTAATAACTTCGTAGTTCAATTTTGTACTCTGAAAGAATATATCATTCCATATTTAATCTATGTAAATAAAAATGATTTGTCTATTGTATGTAAGCGCATAACTTCAGAACATCTGCACCTGTTTGGATGATTCTTTTTTATTGAGCTTATAAATGAGTCCTTACATTTCAAAATGATTTAAATCTAATGTTATTCGTTCATATAACATGTTTATTTTTTTTCCAATACGAATAGTAAATAGAGTAGAGTAAATAGGATATTGAAGGGTCGGCAACGCGTATGTGAAACCTCTGATATTGCAAGCGTTCATAGGCTGCGGTGACTGCTTAACATCAGGAGGCCCACATACTTGTTTGCTACCATCGTAGTATAAAAAAACGAAGTTCAAATTTTGCCGTTCATAAGATTTATCGTTTTGTTTTTATGATCTTCATATTATTCATATAGAAATTTTGAGAATTAAAAAAAAAACGCAAAACATCAGAAATAGCTAAAATTGAATTTAACTTATACTGAAATGTAACGATTTTGTCTGGACAAGGATTGTAAATGTTTGAAAAATTGTAAGAAAAAGTAAAAAAATGCGTTATAAAATAGTGTGGGAGTGAGACAGAAGATTACCATGTTCTTTAAAATTATGACAGAATTCAAAGAATGGGAGTTTACTTATTTTGTAAAGACGACATTTGATCTCGTTTTCTTGCTTAGTACGCCCGTACGAAGCCGATGCGGGTAGTAGAATATAAAATTACCAAGTGTAATTACAGAAATCATAAAACTATTTTTTTATATTTTATAAGTTTAGAAGTATATTATGAGAGCGGCCCCCAAAGTACGAGTATAACATAAGATCAAACTGATAACAAAAATGGCCAAATTTTAGCGTGAGATGGGATGGACGACGAATTTAGTTTATGTACCAGTAACGTTTAATCCTTTGCTAACCCTCTTATACTAACTTCATACACTAAAGTATTACTACCAGTGAACGAAGGCAATACAAAAGTGCATAATATAGTGTGCATTACGATTGCTAAGGTAAAGAGCTAAAAAATAGATTGGGCAGTATGTATCTATAATGTTAACTAGACATTGTATCTATATTTTAACAGTTTTAACAGTTTCATTAGGTGGTAGAGCCACGCTGAAGCTATAACTGGTTTCAACATGAATAGGTTCTCGTCCGGGGTAGTACCACTCTCTCACAGAAAACCGACGTGAAGTAACAGAGCATTGTTACGTTTTGTTCGGTCAGTGAGAGTGCCGGAGACCTAGCATTCTCCCTCTCCCTTGCCTCTACTCCCCTTCCCCCTTCCCCATCAACACAGGCTGGCAACGCACTTGCGACTCCCTGGTATTGCTGGTGTCTATGGGTGGTGGTGATCACTTAACATCAGGTGCCTCATCTGTTCGTTTACCTCCTACGATATAAAAAAATGAATAAAAAAATAACATTTATCATAATCTCATTTAATATTAAATGACAACATGAGCTAAAAAAGCACGCTAAACCTCGAAGGGGCGGATCGTTGTGACGGCTATCCAAGGTTGAATAACGAGTACGATCCTTCGCCGCCCCAACAAATACGGCCTGCCGGTACACCCTGGGATTTTAGTCCGTGCGAGTCGGACATAATCCACACTCTCCCCCAGGGAGGATGAGTATCCATAATGGATTTCGCCGGGTTACTAAAAAAAGGTACTCAAGTGTAGCTGCCTGAACACACCAACGCTGCCTGAACACACCAACTTGGCGATAGATTTCTAACTAAAAGGTGGTAGTTAACCAGGTGGATTTATTTAATTAAAGAAGGCATTACTTTGCGGAAATCTATCATTAAAATTATAGTGGACGCTACTTTGCACTTCCGCCTGGAATTGATTGACCACCACTACGTATAATATTAATAAAGTATGTTGTAGATCGACGTGAAAGCTCGACAATCGATTACACGTGTTTCGCTCCCTCACGGAGTATTATCAGATCGATGTTGACTCCCGATGC
The DNA here is from genome assembly GCA_014332785.1 of Antheraea mylitta. Classification (NCBI taxonomy): domain Eukaryota; kingdom Metazoa; phylum Arthropoda; class Insecta; order Lepidoptera; family Saturniidae; genus Antheraea; species Antheraea mylitta. Next base: position 5,004,811 of record JACEII010000017.1, on the reverse strand, counting down.
TCGGTTCGCCCGCTCGCATTAGACGTAGTTGTGGTCAATAAATTCCAGGCGGAAATGCAAAGTAGCGTCCACTATATTTTTTCAGGTGGATTTACAAAAGCCCTACCGCATGTTATGGTTTCATCAAGATCCTTTACCTAAAGCTCAGACCCGGTTGCTAGAATCCAGTCCTAATTCCTTCGACGCGGTGTTTGAACAGAGCCATAATTGCTTCATTTAATCTCAAAAAATAAAATTTGTATTTATCCTCAACCCTTTGTAATAAAGTTTTATATAGATACGTGTATTTTATTTCAAAAGTAATAGTGAATAATATTTTTGAAACCTTTATGGTTACATAACATAACGTTTATGGTAACATGAGTAAATATAAAGTTACGAGACGAAAATAGCTGCTGTGTAATAAACGCGTACAAAGCTGCGAACATAACTATTTTAAAACAGGATTTGAGAGACAGTTAACTTCAGGGAATTTGAAACAGACAATTAGAATAAAAACCAGATAACAACCAAATTTATTCTATGTAGATTTTTATTATCACTTCAATTCACTCACTCATTCATTTTAATATGGAGAATTTTAAGACAAATTTTCTATTCTTTCAGACCATTTCTTTTGTCCTGATAATTAGTTAAAAACCAACTTGATTTAAATACTAGAAACAGCAATAAATTTGACATTCTATGTTTCAGGCTCACGAAGACCAAAAACAATTTTTAGGTAGCAATGTTAGGGCCCAAAGCACATTACTGATTTGCCGGTTGGCGAGTGCAAGCACCATGCCAAGCGGGTTTAATGTGTTAATGTATAGGGTGTATATATATGTGAATGATGGCAACATCTGAAAATGACTCACTTCTCTGGGCGTCTATCAAAAATGAATGTAACTTTCTACGTTTATAAGTGCTTGTCAAAGTCTAAATTTAATAAAGTATTTTTTGAAAAAAAAAAAAAATGTGTGTATACCTATGTACACGCGTTAGAAGTTATACTTCTTTGGCGTAACAAGATTTTTTTTTAAATTTTATTTTTCATCTTATTCTACGTTTCTAAAAAAACGACACTAACAATAGAAAAAAGGTATTTAATACATTGAAAGTTTTAATACAAAGAAACAAAATGTTCATTATAGCTAACTTCAGGGTGTCGGTTTTTCGAGACGGTATGCGTGTGCATCGTAATAACTTCAGGGTGTCGGGTTTTCGTGACGGTGTGCGCCCATGTACACTATCATTTTTCTCTAACGCGTCAAAAGAAGTATAACTTCAAAACTAATACCAATGGTTATAAGCCAATCACTGAAAAGAACTGACAGACATTATACCTGGTTTATTTATTTGAATTTGATTCGTTTTACCTTCATCATTTCATATATTCATGTATTCGCTGATAAATATAATCATGATTTTCAATTCTACACAAGTGACATACTAAACTATACGAGAAGATCTCGCTTCCTCCAGTGCGGCCGCTCCGCTCGGTTCGGTTGTACCTAGAAGCTGTTAATTTCCGCTAGCTTGTATCGGCTGGGCGTAGTGGCGTGGGTATTATTACGCCTATCCAGCAGTTTGTGACCTGATAAATAAAGTTGCGGTCATGTTGACCTCGATTAGCGAATTTATTAGTATTTGTTATAACTTATTCACCGTTATATGCCGCTTCACTGGTGTTAATATTGATTTGGTGTGATCTACTTGTATTAGTTTTTTTAAATAACACTTCTTTGAAATTTTGATCCGTAACTTTTTTGTGTGACGAAAAATGGTGGGGGTAATCACCTTTAGGAATTAGCAGTTTCTAGTTTGCCTTCGGTTATTGAAGAACAGTAAGCCATGCTCTGCTCGTATTCTTTTTGAAAGTTTCACTTCTATCATTGTAATACACACAAAATGTTTCTGGATAAAAGTTACCCCGTGTCCTTCTCTCCACCCTTGATAACATGTAAGCAAAATTACACAATGATCGGTTCAGTAGTTTAGGCTTGAAAATGTAACAAAGAAATAAACAAATTTACTCGTGCATTTGTAATATTAGTTTGTATAAAAACACAGCACCTGGACGACCGAGCCTAGCTCGGTTCTTTAAAAACATTTTTAAATTAAAATAAACTGTTGTAAAAGGTTTGCCATACAAAATTAGCAGTTGTTTGCCAAAAAAATAAAATAAGATATCCCTTTTGCTGTCACTCGGGTTCGAACTGGATTTAGACGGATTTTCGAAGTAGCTGATTGCCATCTGAGCTATTTTTGTTTTGACAGCGGTGGTGAAATTTACCTTTGTATTCTAACTATATTTTTTAATTGCCTGAAAACTCAGATAAAAAAGTTGAATGGAATCTAGCTAGATCGATTTATCGTCCCCGAAACCACCAACATAATAAGTTTCACGAAGATCGCTGCCGCCGTTTCCGAGATCCTGAATATATAACAATATAAAAATATACAAGAATTGCTCGTTTCAAAGTATTAGATAGATTGTAAAAGATACTGCGACTCTCACGGCACGTTATAAAAATATTAGAAAATGTCAAACGGAACGACTTCAATGTACACATGTCATGAGTTACGAATCTGTCATTCGTAATTTATATTGTGAGTGTATGATCCATTACATATTTTCCCAAAACTGTATAGGCTACTAAAGATGACGTCACGCGTAGCTACTTTTATAAATGTCAATGCAACGTCTCGTCGCTCCGACATAATATTATATTATAAGATATTAAATTTAATCACAATGTGAAATTAATAATGATCAACGCGAGTGTTTAGTTTTTGTACTGTCTTGGCTAGATTTATTCTTAAAAATTAGGCAACGCTACCCGCGCCTCTCGAGTAACATGGCCTCAGTACTGTGTGCCACACTGGTTAGATATTGAGGAAATGACACAGATGTTTCGGATCACATATAATTCCACTTAGACATGTTATTCATTCACAAAATTATGGGTGTCTTAATCCGCGATATGGTAATTATAACGATAGTACAAATAGTACGATTCATTGCAAAAACATATTTTTTAATTTATATTTGATAAAAAAATCAATTGAATATAGGATTTCTATTTATCGGCTTATCTTTCATATACAGACATTATGAATAAAAATGTACGCATCTAATGACAATTAAAGGAATGTGCATACATATACACAAAACATATTGGCCACAACTTATAAAAACTGTTGCTTTGAAATATTATAGACAAATACGTCCACGACAATTTTTGAATTAATACAGCCACTTCAAAATAGATGGCGTATTAGTCACTTCATATTTTACACAACGGGAACAAGAGTAATTAATAAATGTTTAAAATAAAAGATATATGTTTTAAAGGGTTAAAAATCGAAACAGTCTTAAGGACTGCCAACAGAAGTTACTCAAAATAACTACGATTTTTTTAATTTGTAAGTCGATAATATGCTGAATTATTTAAATCTCATTATTGGTAATTTAAAATTATCAAAATCAGTCTGGTTTTCATATGTTTTGAAATTTCAAGCAATAATTTTATACATTTTTATACAGTACATTAATTCATTTAAAATATATATTTTTTTTATAATATATAGAAGGCAAACAAACATGCGGGTCACCTGTTGTTAAGCGATCACCGCCGTCCATATACACTAGCAACCCCAGAGGAGTCGCAAGTGCGTTTCCAGCCAGTGTTTGGGGGAATAGATAGAAAGGGGGAGGGGAAGGAAGAGGAAAGGGAAAGGGAGAGAAGATAGGGCTCCGGCGCTTTCACTGACCGAATGAAACGCTACAATGCAAGCACTTTACTTCACGTCGGTTTTCTGTTAGAGGGTGGTGCTACCCCGAATGAGCCGACCCATTCATGCCGAAACCAATAATAGCTTCAGCGTAGCTCTACCACTTACAAAATAACATGCAACCAGCGCTAGCTCAACACAAAATATTAATATAACACAGATCACTATACTACACGTCGGTAGTCTGACTTAAGTGCAAAAAGTCACGAATATGTCGAGAGCGATGACGTGGACATAAATTTTTTCTCTACCAAAAATTTTCACTTCAAAACTTTTAGTTACATTAAATAATTAGTTGGTTTTTTTTTGTAATATTAAATTTGTAAAAATAGAACCCAAATGTTCCGTATTAAATATAGAATTTCACGTCGTCACATTTATTATACAAATATACATTACCTTTGGCAAACTAGCGTAGCTTCCTCGCCCACGGTCCCACTGTTAACATGTCAAATGTCGACATATTTTCCACAACTAAAAACCTCAAACAAGCTCATGTAATTTTAGAAACACATATTACGAGTTATTTTCGCTTGAAGCAATTCACTCATAATCTCTTAAAATTTAGATTTTAACATTAATTCGTTTTCTATATAATCTTTTATTAATTTACGCTACATTTATTTTTATTTGCGTGCGTAAATTATGATGAAAAATTTTAAAAAATGTCTAAAGCTTTATTGATTAGTTTTGAAGCTTTGTCAATATATAACGGTATTTAAATATACAAGTATACCGATGAATGTATCAGCTGTGTCGTTATGTATAGTAGAAGAGCTATCTAATTTAGGTTAAACACATACATCTAAAGAATATTCATTTTAACTAAAGATTATCTGTCTACATTAAAATATAGTACCTGAGCAACCGAGTCTAGCTCGGTTCTATTTAAAATAAAATAATTCTGTTTGGTTTGCCTTAAAAAATTAAAAATTTCTTATAAAAAAATATACTAAAAAAATATATCTCTTCTGCTGTCACTCGAATTCGAACTGTGGTTACACGGATTTTCGAAGCAATCAATTTCTATCCGAGCTATTTTAGTTTTGACAGTGGCGGCGAAATTTATTTTTATATTCTAGCTATATCTTTTCATTGCCTGAAAACTCATTTAAAAAAGTTTTCTATGAATAAAATATAGAAGTATTTATCGTCC
>JACEII010000017.1:4944160-4999868 GCA_014332785.1 Antheraea mylitta | reverse complement strand
TCCTGAGTATATACAAATATAAAAATATACAAGAATTGCTCGTTTAAAGGTATAAGATATTGTCGCGTCACTTTGGCATGATAATTCACGACACGTCAAACAAACGACTCATCAAAAACATAAACGTGATATGACAGCCAAGTTCGATATTATGATATGTGCATTGATAATTGACTTCAACGACCAAAGAAGTGAGATCTAAATGGGTGCCAAGTTCAATAGTCAGTCCTGAAATTTATTTATAACAACATAAAATATCACTTTCTTATAACCTATATATGGAAGCCTAAGATCTGGATTGGGTAGTTCGAATACATTATAGGTACTACAAGTAAGTGTTCCTAATAGAAACAATTAGTTAAAAAAATATAATAAAATGATAAAAAAATACTGCATTTGTTTGTATTCACCCAAATACATCTGGATGCAAATTTTGGACGTTAATATCTAAATATTTTTTTTAGATATATTTATGAAATTTGGAGCACATATGTATCAAAACAACAAGGCTCTAAATGGTTCGTGTAAACAGTACTCCACACTCGCCATTCTGTTAGTTTGAACTTGACATGCTACCGTGTATCTAGTTGACTCTTTAATTTCTCCTTTTTTCAATGTGCTAAATATGTAATACACTCTGGATATTTCAACTCCCTATTCTTATCGAATATATAAGCGAGTTATAGTGTAACTGATGACAGTTCTATCTTAGAAATTAAAGCAAATAGGACTAGGTCTGCATATGAGAACATTGTAATAGTTATTTTACTTTACATTCTTTTTTGTATGTGATTAACTTCATTTACTGCAAATGGATGTAACATTTTAATACAATACATTTTTGACATAATAAAAGTGTGCAAAGTGCTCAGATTTTGCTTCATTAACAATGATTTTCCGATTCAGTGACAGATTATTAGATGTCGAGAACAGGGAAGAATTGGAATAAATAAGTAGCGACGTGAATATACAAATTGACAATACGAAGGAATCAGCGAGTGTCTTGAGTTTCGCCATTGAGTTCCCCCGCTTTCCGGCATTAAAATCAATCGATTCGTGATTCGCCTCTATTAATTCTGTTTATTTTTATGTATGTATGTATATTTTTCTACTTACATAAATGTGATCTTAGTACTTATATATTAAGTAAAAATGGAGAACTAAATATCAACCATATATGTCTATATATTTAGTGTTACAATAAATTCATAATGTGATTAAAATCCAACCAAGTGTGTTTTGATGGTGTGAAAGATTTATTAAATATAATATAATAGATTTTATTTGTATTTACTCAAAAACCGATTTTTATTCCTTCTCTCCCGTTAATTTACCGACGTTATTCTAGAGTATTATATACTAGCTTTTGCACGCGGCTCTGCTCACTATAATTTAGATCTAATCTATTCTTCAGGAACAGTGATTATTTATCAAGAATTGTACTTCATCTATTTTTTTGTACCTTGACAATGCGTATGTATTTCATTTCATAATTATCACTTTAGTAGTTATGACCTAAGAGCATAACAAACAAACTGATGTTGACATTTATATTATTAGTAAGGACAGCATATAATTAAGACATATCATATGTTAAAATCCATCAAACAATTAGCGGTATACGATGTACCATACATACATACATTCGAAAAATATTACCTCATTCTCCGCGTAAGGGAGTCGTTGTAATCAATATCCGTTGAATGTCTTAAGATTAGCAGTCACATGGTAGACAGAATTATCGAACGATTTGATTATAGACTCCTTTTGCATCAAGTCCAAAAGATCAAATGGACATGTACGGAGATTATCGCAGAGCATTGTGTGTCCTAGTGCTAAACCTAGAGCTAACAACAAATCTTGGTGACTTAACATTACGCTCATACAACACGTCAAAGGAGTGAGTACTAAAATGTATCAAATTGCGATCAGCCCTCTCTCCATTTCTTTTGCCAGATCCAAATGATCCTTTTGTGAAAACAACAAGTTTAGAAAAAAAATACTACATATTAATATTAATTCAGCATATTGTATCGATTTAATACATGAAAGACGTTCATAAAAATATAAATCCAATTACAATGTAGTAAACATATAATATTATTTTATCATTGCGTTTGTACTCTGCGTGCGAAAATCAATGCTTTTCCAATGTGCCAATTAAGGTCACCCCTAACATATATCGTAGTTCTGTAATCTAAAGTATCGTTGGATACACGCGTAATACTTAATTGTGAATATGTTGTATGAAATATTTGACGTTGTTTTCTAGAAATTGTTTAAAGGCAACTAACAATTATTTTAGAATTGTGAATAATAAACACCAATTATGTTGTCATTTTTACATACACTCAACACGCAATTTATGTTAATAGGTTCGTTTTACTCGTTCATGTTTCATTTTTTAAATTAATTTACTGTCAATGCACTCGGGTAGGTTTAAACAAATCTCGAATGTTATGCAGAGAGCTCATAATACTATTAGACTGCGTGACTAAGTACTTTGTTTACATAGGAATTTACAGTTCGGTTCTTTTCGATAGTGATCAGTTCTCGTGCGCCGACAAATCCGCCGTCAAGTTATAATACCACGTGACCATACCATTCAGCGCACGCGCACTATTAATTAATTCATGATTAGAGTCTTTTATAACCTAAACTTTTACCACAGCGTATAGTCTATATTATGATAGGTTAGCTCACAACCTTTTTATTAACGTGGGGAAATCCCTAACGGATACGCTACCCCCCGGGGGAGAGGGTAGGTTATGTCTGATTCGCACGGACTAAAACCCCACGGTGTACCGTCCGCCGCATGGAAGGGGCAGCCAGGGATCGAGCATGCTCACTAACCTGAAACTGCCCCTGCGGCAGCCTGGCGAGTGAACGCCAGGCTTCGCCCTACTATCCTCTCGTCAGCCTCACCCATGCAACGAGGAGATGGGGGCCCCCGCCCCATCCCCTCAGGTTTGGCGACGGTTTTGGGAGGGACGGGCATTACGCCTCGCCCCTCCCGCTGCTCTTCTTAGGCGGAGAGGACCACTTCTGGGATCAACCTCCCGGGCCCTCTCCGCCGCCTCCTTCTGTGAGATGACGGTCTCGCAGAAGGAGGCCACAGCAGCCCAGACGTCCTCGCTGCCGAGCATGGCCGAAACCACGCTCGGCAGCAAGAGATCGTCTCCCACCGTCGCAACCAGGGCGCGGCGCTGATCGCCCCACGCGGCGCACTCTGAGAGAGTGTGCTGCGCGATGTCCGTCTCAGCGCCGCACTCGTGGCATGCGGCGGTGGGCTTCCTGCGCGCTATCCGGTGCAAGTACCAACCGAAGCATCCGTGCCCGGTCAGCACCTGTACCAGACGGTACGTCAGGGAGCCCCAGCCCCTATTCACCCAGGCCGACAGGACCGGGCGGACGGCGTCTATGGTAAATCTTCCGTAACGCTCGTCCGCCAGGTGTCGGCCACACCTCTCTAATTGCTCGCTGCGGGCTGTAGCCCGCAGCACAGCAATCTCCCTGGGCGCCGGAGGTTGACCTCGGGATTTTCCTGCCGCCGCGTAATTGTACACGGCGGCAAGAGTTTCCGCCTCCAGCTCCCAGGGTAGAGAGCCCGCGAGCACCATGGCCGCCGCCGAGGACACCGTGCGGTAAGGTTAGCTCACAACCTACGCTGATGGTCCATGGTATAAAATGCATAAGATTTTTTCAAATCGAATTGTCACTTCAAGGGTTGTGCGAGTTCAAACATAAAAAATCTCTCATTAGTATATCTTAAAACTGTATATCCTTGAGACTCAATTTATTTTAATAAATAAAGAGTACACACTGAGCTATTAAAAGTACATAGTTGACCATACATTTCCATGAAAGTTTAAACATAGCAAAATTTATTTTTATAAGATTAATTCTATCAGACAGAATTTTAATCTACACGACGTGCTTATGTTATTATTTCAGACTTAGAATGCTACTTTAGAACCAGTAAATTAATAAGTCAATAAAAGTTAACATATTGAACTCTGTTTTATAATACCTGATATTTCATTACTTACACGAAAAAATCACTTAGGAATACAATAACAATTTAATTAGTTTTTAGTAGCTGCTATGTAATATTATTGTAACTGAAAATACCGTATATTGTCGTAAAAGAGGTTATTCTTTAAGCACGAACACAGTAATATTACACACGCACTATTAACGGACCATTAGTTTTTAAGCACACTGTATATAAACTTGTAAGTATCACAACGCTAGTTACCAATTGCACAATATCGCAATCATGCTACTCTTGCTTATAGATACCACTATTCTTCCCTTCGTATTTGCTTCAGTTAGAACTGAACTGAAATGTTCATGGCTTTTCTGTCCAAATTCAGTTATTTGATTTCTTCATTTCATCATCATCATTAGCTTGTAAGGGGCCCGCTGTGGGCTATATACGTCTTCCCGAAAGAAGCTGTAGGCATAATCACCACGACGTATTGACGATTCCAAACTCTGAGAAATTCACAGTTGTATGTTTTCCCACATACAGTGATACTACAAGAACATTTCTCAGATTCAGGCTACCTCAGAATATTTTCCTTCATCGTAAGCCGAGAGTCTTGCTAATTTAAATTAGTAAATGTACGTGAATCCCGAAAAATTTGGTGATACTCTCCCGAGTTCAAACCTGTGGACATCGGGATGATATTCCATAAGTTGAAGCACTAGACATCCACGACTTGTTTGTGTTCATTTGCATATATCCATTTAATTCTCACTCAAAAGGCCACAAAGTTTCCAGACAGACAACATAAGCCCATGTGAGAATGGAAGTTACGAATTCTCTGCATTGTTTTTAATCCACAAAGTGCACTGATATTTTTAATAGTTTATTAAAGGTTGTATACAAATTTTAACGGTCTGCATATTCTGTCTCGCAGTAAAACAAAAATCACTTTTTGATAGAAGACATAAGATGAATCTAAATAAAATATTTTGACGTTATTAATGCTTTATCACAGGCAGTTTCGCATCTATATATGCAAACCAACATAAACTTTATATATAGCAATTTGTCACAATAATCTTCGAAACTCAACTGATTTTTATGAAATTGCTTTTATGTATGTATAATTTGGTACAATTTGAGAGATATGGTAATTTATGTTTCGATTAATATCCTCATTATTTTTTAATTACAAAGTAAATGATTGTCAATGTTGATTATTGGTATTAATTGTAAGTTTCATCAGTCTCAAACAGATGGCACTTTAAATAGTTTGTTAACAGAAAACTGTAGAGTTCCAGTTTATCTTATAGTGCACGTATTGTATTAATCCTATAATATCAAATAGTTTACTATAATTTTAATGCAATATATAATATAGTTGAGCTACAAAAATGAGTGTCCCCAACAGTTAGTATATATTTAAATATGCATCGTAGGTTATAATAAAATATATAATACGTAAAGTTTCGTAACGTGTAAGCTCACTAAAATAATAACATCAAATTGAAACCACAAACACGAATACATGATTCCTGAATAACTCGACGATATAAAACTAGTCTAACCTTCTTTCTAAGTTACTTAGGTCAAAGTATTTTACTGTTACTAAACCCGACGTTGAATCGATAAACTTCAAGGGTAACCCTCAAATTATGTCGAGATTAGTCCCTATAATAAAATTATAGCTTAGGCTGTGGTCTCCTTGAATTATTAACCGACTTATGTTGAGTGGGTATTTTATCAACTGACAGAACTTTCTTTTCAATCTTACCGGCATATAGCTATAGTATTAATTTTAAATGAATTACATATGGGAACAGGTTATGAGCGGTAATAAATTCACTAAACGATAATTCTTACTGGTATTCTAATGCGAATTCGAAGGGAGACGCAAAGAAGTTAAAATAACGGGTGTTTCGTCGTTACAATGACGAGGGGAGAACTGGTGGTAAGGAGTAGGATGTCGTACGGTGACTAGGTATTCTCCTGCAGTGTGTTCTGCATCTACGATCACACGTACAGCAGCCCAAAACACTTCCAGCGCTATAAAAACAATAACGTCATTAAACCAAAAATAGTTAATAATAATTGAACAGTTAATATTTAATAAATTACCAATTAAAAAAATACGTTCACGGATACAATTTTTACGTATACAAAATACTACATGTAAGCAAAAAAAGAAAAGGTGCGGACCAAGAGTCTGCAGAAAAAAAAATCCAGCAGCACACTGTGATTCACCTTCACAAGGTTACAAGTGAGTCTGATACATGGAATTCGCGTTACTCCATCATGCGACGCAGGCAGCGATATTATTATAGGCTTCCCCTTATAGCAAAAAATGATAATATCTCCTGCCATAGTAGGCACCATATAGCACCATACGGTTATATGATAAACAGTTACAATATATGTTACGTCATGTAATAGACATTGCGAGAAGAAAGTTGCGACGACTGGAAAGGGGTGGGAGTTACGAATTCTTGGAATGACAATAGATGGCGTTACCAGTGACTTTCTTTGTTACGCTTTTACGTCTTAATTATTTATCTTTTATATTTATGTTTTCAGGGGCACAGAAAATTACATAAAGTACATTTCATTCGGAAAGGATTTATGTTCCCAAGAGATAGATTAAACCTACACTATTAGTAACGGCTGGATACAGTTTAAATCTACATTATTGAGAGCGAAGTTAATTTTATTAAAAAAAATGGCTGAATACTTCGTCGCAGTTTTAAAGATATGATGACCAAAGCTTTAGGGGTTATAACAATCCACAACGCTAACTCCAATCTATTTTACCTTGACTGATCCAATAAATATTTTTGTTATTTAGTATGTTTACGATAATACCTAACATGATGTTCTAGGTAGTTTTTAGTTTATGTATTTTTAAAGCTATATTTACAAAACAGATCTGTTTATTTAAAGGAACTGTTCCTTAAGATGCTTTTCGTTGTCTTTTTACAGATTTTGAGTCCTTAATGACGCTTCCATGCACTTTATTTTTATTAGTTTGTTTTATCTTATCTATTAATATGTGAAGCCAAAACTTTGTACCCCTTTTTAAGCGAATGGTACGAACGGATGAACGTGAAATTTGGCATAGTTAAAGTTAAAGTTCATAGTTAGGAGTGCAGAAAACTATTTTTTATGTAAAATACATTAGAAATATATCTATATATTAATACGTAAAGCAAAAAAGTTAACCCGATTAGGCCTCCCACGGCAGCGGCTCAAGCCTAGGTTCGATCCCTCAGTAGGGAGCCCTTGAGTGCGTTGCTTGCGCAATACGGTGACACACTCTTTTTTTTTTAACGTGGAGAAATCCATCATGGGCTGGGCCCAGGCTCCCGGGGGAGAGCCTGTCGTGAACCGCCCACCCGAACCTGCGAGTCACGTACGGGCAGGGCCTTACGGCGACTCTAACCGGCTAAAACTCCACGGCAACCAACGCTGCACTATGGAAGTGTCACGGGGTAGCGTTAGCAAGCTCCGCAACACCCCCGGCGGCAGGCGTTTCCCACGCCACACCCGGCTGAGGCAGCCCGGTTACGAGACTGCCTCCCAGCCACCCGAACCCGTGCAATGGGGGTCCAGGCCCCCGACCCTTTCCCCCTGGGCTCGGTCGACAGCGGATAGGTTACCCGCTCCGCCGCCGCCCCACGATTGATTTTTTAACGAGGTTTACTCCTCCTCCGCCCGAGCCACCCCGAAGTCACCTCCGGCCTAAGCTACCCTACGCACCCCTCCCCCCTTTTCCCACGATCCTAGCCCTATCCTACCTAACACAATCCCTACGCCCGCCAATCCCTGGACTTGCCTACCCACAAAGTAGGTAGGCAAGCCAGAGGATACCTATCCAGCACCCCCCCCTCAATCCCCCACCCTAACCGTCCCTAACCCTAACCATGCTACCTACCTACACAACCCTACGCCCGCCTAACCCCTGGTCTTGCCTACTTACACGGTAAGTAGGCAAGCCAGAGGTTTCCTAAACCTGACCCCCCATCCCTACGTAGCCTACTGTGGGTGACACACCCATATATCACTGCTACAACACTACACGATCACCTCCACACACGTGCACGCCTACACGCTACACATCTTGGTGGAAGGGTTATTTTGTTAATTTTTTTTCCCTCATCGAACTGAAAAACTTTCAATTTTTCCGACAAAAATATATAGAGGAGTTGTTGAGGCGGATATGCTTGGTACTCATATACGTTTCAACAACTCAAACATATATAAATAGTTAGCTAGGTTAGCTAAGATAGGTCGCGATTTTGTATGCAACGGGGTTGTTGAGCCAAGCCGAGGTGTGCCGTGCACCCTTGAGCTGGTTGCCAATATAAAATCGGCTGAGTACCTTAAGCGCTCGCCTTAGTAGTCCGGTGAAGCTGTTAAGACCTTGCTAGGTCAATAGCGTAGTCAGTTCGAGAAAAAAAAAAGCAAAAAAGTTGTATCCCTTTTTAACCTATTTCCCGTCAACGGGTGAACTTGAAATTTGGCATAGTTACAGTTTATATGGCGGAGAAGTGCAGAAAGCTGTTTATTGTATATAAAATACATTAGAAGTACATTAAATTAATTAAAATATGCACTACTTACACTACTACTCGAATTTTACACAACATATACACACATGTAAATAAAAAAGAAATTTTGACAGGCGTCAATAACGAGTAGTATTATTGACATAATAGACGTCAAAAGATATTGCGAAGGAGGTTGCTATGCTCGACTGTATGTATTTTAATTAACCGACTTCGAAAAAGACGGAGGTTACTATGTTCGGTTGTATGTATTTTTTTCATGTATTTTAATCGATATCTCCGTCAATTGCGAACCGATTTTGATGATTATTTTTGTATTTGAATTGGTTATACTCAGAGGTGATCCCATATAAATTTGAAAGAAATATTGAACCCCTAAGGGGGTGAAATATCGTTTATATGATTTTCACCCACTTCGTGTCCACGTATTTTCGTCTACTTCAAAACCGATTTCAATAATTTTATTTGAATTACCGACAATATTCTTCAAATAAAAAAAATGTTTCAACCATAAGGGGTGAAAATAAAAGGATGAATAAATGAACTTCCCATAAAAATAAAAAATAATTAAAATATACATAACTCACACTATTGCTCAAATTTTATACAACATATACAGATTCTATTACTTTTCCAAAATATGATACTGGGTATATCAGTATTTCTCATAATTACAAATATATAATCTCATAATAAACAGACTACATTTAATTCAATATCACCCACAAATACCACCCAGTCATGGTGTCGTGTAAAATTAATTGAAAATTGTGTCATGTCGTTTATGTCATGGGTTGCGATAAATTTCTTTATATTCGTAAAGTTTTTTGTTGGAACTTTATAATTAATTTCGATTTTCATTTACACATAGATTTTTTAATGTTTATATAATTAAAAATCATGGTAAATGGCCAATAACTGAGTAGCCACGATAAAAACCTTTGTTTACAGAAGTATGCAATTTGACAAAAGTGTTAATAAAGTTCAAACATTACAAAAAATCAATGAATTATGGTCGAATGTCGACCACTGGGCGCCCACTAGTTAAATTAATTAAAATATAACATATATTACTCACGCTACTGCTTGAATGACACACAACACAACACACATATAAATGAAAATGACCTGTCATTTTACTCTTACGCTCCATACTTTACATGCCCTTTGAAAGTAATTGGTCAAATTGCAGGTTAACTTTATAATAGTATGATATGTAAACTCATAATATGCATTAATAATTAATTGAATTGAAATAATATATTTTTTTTAGTCTTATTGAATATAATAATAAATTATGGTAAATCTCGATCACTAGGCTACCGCTGGTTTATATTATCCACTTTTCAATGAAATTAAGATTATACTATATGGCTTATATAGATATAAAAGCCCCTAGATAAAAAATAGATGGCTATGATATACTAACTCTACTCTGACGCACCACAGGGCACTACTGTGTATACCTTTTAATAAAGGAGAGTGGAAAGCTCTGTGGTAGGTTGACGTCATTCCTCGAACGGTTCGACAAAGTTTTAAAACGGTTTATTTTTAGCATCTTTGGACTTATCAAATTTAATGAAATTATAGTATAAATTATCGTTCCAATTTCAATTCAGTTATGTAATAACTGACCGACATAAACACCTCATGTATATCTATTCAGCTACATTGTACGTTCGTTCTTATTTAAAGAATACATTACAAGGATATTTACTGATTTCGTCCTCGTTATTAGAGATATAAATATTTAACTTATTTACAAGCACTCAGTACTGGCTTAATTTGCCCTATTGTCTTAAGGCCTTTCATTAACACATTCGGGAAATAAAACGAAGGACAACCCATATCCTATGTAATCACATTGGATTGAATATACGCCTTGTTAGACAGAGAAGAACGGGTTTACATTTATTTTTAGTGAATGTTTATAAACGAGAGGATGAAAATATTCATAAGTAACCTTTCTATTTTATAGGGAATGTTATTTAATTAAATTACTTTTGATATGTTGCTTTACAATAAATTATCTGAACTGTAAATACTATTTTAATATATAGTATCAATTTACCTCGGTTTACGTGACATATGCTGGTCGTAACTTAGTAAAACGCCATTATTAATGAAATGGGTACTAGGTACTGGTACTAGTACATGGTAGAAGGCCTTTTTCTAAGTCCTAGCATACTCTAATTGAAAATCCGCCTCCAATTAAGTTTTTTTTTTTCGAACTTACTACGCTATTGACCCGGCAAGGTCTTAACAGCTTCACCGGACTACGGACCACACTGGACTACTCCAAGTGAGAGGCGAGTCTACAACGCTACCATAACATTACCAGCGCCGCCATATTAGAGATAGATAAATTCTATACATAATGTTAGGAGGTGTATAACACATAGTCGATGCAGTCAGAATGCCAATAAATACCCCGTAGTTACTTTCACTCTTTATTTGGCCAGAGCTTCGGCTTACAGAACTTTGTATGCGTAATGCGTAGATACCACCGATATCTTGCCTTTTATAGACCGAACTATATAATTCATAAGACGAACCATATAAATCAAAGCAATTATCATTTACTTATAATTCTGTTACATGTTTTAAGTAACACAAAAATAAAATAATTAACGACCAAATTAATATTATTTACGTACATCAATTCTATATCATTGTTATTTATATATTTGAAATATGTTTAGACATACAATTGAAGTGGAGAATAGCGACATTTACCCTTTTATAGGTCAAACTATGGAAGTCAAAACAATTACTATTATTTAACAATTCTGCAAGATACACAAAATTTATGATAATCATCAAACTAATGTTATGCAAGTAATAAATCAACAATATCAATTCCTATTTATGTCACATTGAAGTCTATATAATTATAATAATTCCTATTTATGTATTTTTAATAAAATGGCGCTAGTGTTAACGTGTCTCTCTTATATGTTGGTGCTTGGCGCTAGTATCAATGCGTATCTCAGATATTGTGGCGCTAGTATCTCGTGTCTTGAATATGACGAGCAGCACCGGAGGTTGGTGGGTAACAATAAATAAGAACGATTATATAGAATTAACGTATCACTTAAATAACAATAATTTGCTACTTAATGTTTGTGTTACTAAATTATTTTCGGGTAAATGTAATTGTAAATAGTAATTGCTTTGACTTCCACGGTTCGGCATATAGATAGAAAAGGCAAGATGCCGTTGATTTATATGCGCTTCTATGTGAAAGTTATTGAAAGGCAAAACTTTGCCCGGATAAATAATGATAGTGCCTACAGAGTGTTAATGATTTTCTTGACCCACCGGCTAACTATACGTATTTTGTAACATTGTAAACAATATTACCCGATGATTCCACTACACTTCTCTATGGAAAGAAATCACATATCGCGCAGTGTTTACAAAATCGCAGTTTCTTAAAACTTTAAATAATTTAATATAATATTTTGGGGTGTAAGGGGTGTCGAGTAACATCTTAAGACTTGAGACACCCAAGCCAACCTCACCTGCACGTGGTGCACCCTGCTGATCAACGAACGAGGCAATGGCGATAGCGGGGTGGTAGCGTTTTACAGCCCGACTGGGTCGCAACCACCGTGTACATGGCGAAAAAGCCCGTCATAGTGACTCGCTTCTGCGCGTCGCATTTCGGGATCAGCCTGTGCATATCCAGTACCGGGTGACTTTCGTCATTATGGCCGGCATGACAGCGGCGACAGACGATGGATGATCTGTCTTTTGGTGGTCGCCACTGTTTTTGGATTGTACTATGCTTACCATCAGGCATAGTGCAGTCACTTTGTCGTGCTTCAATAAAAAAATAAATAATATTTTTTACATACCATGGGTCTTAAAAATAAAACTAAAAGAAATTGATCGAAATCTAATCTGTAATTTTTGCATGACCCATACACAAAGGTTCCTCTGTCATTATATATACATAATAAAATATCATAACTTCCAAGAATATTATATAATTTGTGCTATACGATAAATAACAAGTATAGTTAAATCGCATAAGCTAATATTTTAATTTGTTAAACTGCATCATGTTTCGGTTCGGTGCTTTAATGAATCATTTCTATAGTTATTGCACTAGAAACGACAACATAATTATCAGCCATATCCAATCTAAGCAGAAATAACGTGTATCAGATAGAATTGGATAATGCCTAAGCGGTAAGCTTTCTCGGAAATTGAGCTATTAGTTAAGCTCCACGCAATTAACGATACGCCTACGTAGCGCTGTCGTAGCGAAACGCTACGAGGCGTAGCACTATCCCTCCGTAGCACATTGTAATAAGAATCAATAATATTATACATATACGAGTATATGTAACAAATTTTAAAGCCTATATATATTTTATCACACTTTATATTATAGAGAACTATGTGTATATTTAAATCAAATTAATTAAATTAAATGAACTTATTATTAAAAAGTTTCTTGAAATTATTATGAGTGACTTTAAAAAAAAATGTAACAGATTTTAAAGGCTATATATATTTTATCACACTTTATTTTCTAGAAATAACTATTTGTATACTTAAATTAGATAAATTAAATTAAATGAACTTGTGATTAAAAAGTTTCTTCACGTAGTTAAATTATGTCTGAATTTTGTGTGATGAGCATAATTGAGTTTATTTGGGAGTTCAATATTATAATGTAGAGTGGCCAATATTAGCACTAGACCATATTTGCAAAAAAAGTTAGCTTCCATTGCATTACATATAACAGAGACTTTTTGGGGACATTTTAGTTTGTCATGTGGTGGATTTTAATATTTTATTCATAAAAGCTATTTGACTCTACATTTTGTAATATTCGTGGTGTTGTACGTAATGTATTGTACACAAATGAAGTGGATGGGAAATAATACCACGGATTAAAAATTGTGAAATACCAGCAAGAACTCCATCGAAAGTTCAAACAAGAAGCCACCATCTTCTTAGAACAACATTATCACAAGACACACCAGAATTGGCAATTATAAATTACGTCTGATTTGGCTGCATCGTCTAGATACCTTTGCCTTTTTATTAGAATAGAAGACAAAACAAAATTCAAAAAGACATTACCTATAGCAGTAAAAGATAATTTGGCAACAGAATTTGTAGTTGTGGTTATAACATAAGCTGTGAAAACAATAAATTAATTGATATATGAAGTGATCTAAATTAACGAGTTTTTCTACATTTATTTGTTGACAACAAATTCTCAATGCAAGAAATTTTAGATGACTGTTAATAAACTGAATAATATTATGATATTTCCTTTCTCTCTTCTTATAAGTAAGCAGTATGAATTATATTAAATTTATACATAAGTATATCTTTAGAAACCGAAGTTATGGCTTCAGTTATACATTATATCAAACAATGAACGAGGAAGTGTTCGTATGAAACCAGAAGTAACTTGCTCTAGTCGCTTTTCGGGATTAAAAAGTTTGTATTAAGTTATTTTACTGCTGTGTCAAAGATATATTTAGATACACAAGAAAATCGATTAAAAACAGATCATTATTTCGTTATTCCTTGCTTTTTTGATGTTTTTTAAACAACTTACATAGAACATAGAAATAGAACATAGAAAAAAATATATATATTAACGATAAAAAAATATTGCGTGCTTATGAACACACGATAGAAGTTAAAACTGTTATTATTACAATACATAATAATAACAACAATTATTGGAATGATGTATTACTTATCAAGGAGTAAATATGATTGACGACGACTGGTAACCCGTAAATCCGATTTAGCGTCACCGATCCAGGCGTGACGGTTTGCTTTCATTCACTTTTTAGAACAGAGTAAATGAGGTTATAAACACTATTTACAAAAATGGTAAAGTCCGTGTAAGCAAAGTATATGGAACATCGCACATAAAGCGTAGTAACTTTGTAATATCAATCCGAAACCTTCACATTGACCTCGAAGCGATCCATAATATGATCTGGTTAATATTTAACCTATTGGATATACTTACAAGGATTATATTCCCATAACTTTAGCGTAAAGGTCTTTGGGACGCAAACATTGTGAGATTTATGTCTCCATGTTGCATTAAACTGTAATCCGAGTATCTCAAAATATGTCTAATCTTACAAAATACGTACAACGTTCTGACATTTAGGGAAACCGATTAATACTCTGTAGGCACTGTGACTAATTATTTGCGTAGAGCATTGCCTTACTATAACTTCGACATAAGTGCGTATAGATCAACGACATCTTGCCTTTTATATGCCAAACTGTGGAAGTCAAAGCAATTATTTTTTAATTTAATTCCCCAAAACAATTTAGTAACAGAAAAATAATAATAATGATCACATTATTGTTATTTAGGTAATGCATCAATTCTATATAATCGTTCTTATTTATGTAAAGAATTGATGTATTTCTAATAATGGTGGCGCTAGTGTTAATGTTCCGGTCGCGCTGCAGTCTCGCTTCTCGGATGTGACGTAACACTATCGTTGCTACCGGACGTTGGGTAGTCCAGTGAAGCTGTTAAGACCTTACTAGGTCAATAGCGAAGTCAATTCGAAAAAAAAAACTCGACGTAGACAATAACACTAGACTAGCTTACTGCCCAAGACTCCGTCTGCGTAGAATAGTTACTTTTGGTAAACGCTAACTTTAACTCGCGAATTTGTTTACGTAGAAGGTTACAATATTTTTAAATAAAACGTACGTCAACTCCGATATTGAAATATTCTTCATTTGGGTTCCGCTCCTATTAGTCTTAACGTAATAATATAGCTTATTCGATAAATATGCTAACATTCAAAGAATTTTTCAAATCGGAATTCAAAAAGAAGGGTTTAATTTAAAAAAATACAACAAGAAGCCAACGTCATGTGGTCTCTCCATACAAGTAGCCGACCGCGCCCGATTTGCTTAACTTCGGTGCTCGGGCGAGAACCGGTGTATTCAATGCTATACCCGACACGGTGTTTACGCCTATCACTTTCCGTCGCTCAAAAAGTTTGCGAATTATAATTTAAAATCTCTCACATAAGAAGTTGGTAGAGCCTCGACGAAGCTATTACTGGTTTCAGCATGAATGGATCGGCTCGCCCGGGGTAGTACCACTCTCTCACTGAAAACCGACGTGTAGTAATAGTGGTTTCATTGTTGCGTTTTGTTCGGACAGTAAGAGCGCCAGATGCCCTCTTCCCCTCTCTGCCTTCCCTACCAACACAGACTGGCAACGCATTTTCGACTCATATGGTGTTGCAGGTGACCCATCTGTTCATTTGCCTCCTATTAAAAAAAAAAAAACTTCAAAAATGGAAAAGAACTCATTATTTCACAGAAAACAAGCTGTGTTTATAGTACGCTATTTTCAACTTACTTTAATACTGTGATTACAGGGCTTTTCTAGTTTTCCTGCACGTATCATTTCTTATACTGAAAAGGCTACTATTATAGATTGGATCAATGTATGAGCAATTGTGATGTTTGGAATTAATACCTCTCACTATGCATCCACTAAAAGTAATTGTAACTTTAATGTATTATAAAATATGTTAATTAAAAAGATAAACCCAATCAAGCTTCTTCCGGTACTTCTCGTTGATTGGGTTGTTTTCCAAAACGGTGGTGGTTTTCACATTAATACGCACCTTCTTAGTTACATATTGGTAACAGTTAATATTGAAATTGTGAAATCTTTTAATTTCGAATTACATATACTCGTAAATTATTAGTAGTATTTTAGTGTGTCATGTAGTGGGTATTTTATATTTTATTAATTATCTTGTGTTGTTTAACTCTATATTTTGTTAATTTTGGTGGTGTTTTACGTAATATAGTTAGTTTATTGTGCATAAGTGAAGTGAATCGAAAATGATACCACGTAGCATGAAATTCTGAGATGCAACATAATTTTCCTGGAAGGTTCTAGGAACAAGGGAGCCACGATCTTGTTAGAATATTGAAATAGTCACACGACACTTGTAATATTATTAGCTACACGACAATAGCAGTAATAATCTGAAAGATTGGTTGCTAAAAATAAAGTACATGTTACGAATATAAACCATACGTTAATATAGGTAATGTATATAATTAAAAAAGTATATGTATCCGAAAAACGATGCCCTTTCTAGTGATTATTATCCTGTGTACTTTTAGACGCTAAAGAATATACCGACATCTTATCGAAGATCAACAGACTGCTTATCAAAACATCACGCTAAAAATACAATCCGAAAGTTGACAAATGATCAAAAGACCGGTAGCGACTCTCTGTAACGCTTAACTAACTACCCCTGAAGGCATCGAGATACTTTTTTTTTTCCACGTTTTGTCCTTACAGCGCGTACTTTATTTCTATTTGCCTCTACAGTGAGGTAGCCGGGGGAGGGTACAGGCACGCGCTGTGGCGTCGCCCCAGCCAGTCAAGCTGCGGCGTTCGACCGAGCGCCTGTCCATACTACGTATCTTACGGACAGAACTGGTGACCTACCTTAGTGTCTGTGACGTGTAAAGTGAGCTGCATCGCACATGCGTGTGACCATATCGATAGTGAACCTGTGACTTGTGATTTTTATGTGATTCTGTGAATTTGTTTCGAGTGGCCGTAGTTGTGTTGATTTAAGAAATAGCCGGTAAGTAAAGTTCGGTTAATTATACAGTAATTAACACACACGGTATTCCATCAATAATTAATTATTCATGTTTATATGTACATGTTTTTAAACATGCGAGATAATATTTTACAGTAAATCCATACAGATTCAAGTAAGCCGACTTGTCCGTGGTGTAATTAAAATCTTTCCGATATATTGGTGTTAACATATAAGTCTCTTCTGTGATTAATTAATTTAAGTTAATGAAAGATTTGTGTATAAATTTCATCAATAAAATAAGAGGTTTTTAAAACGTTTACTTAAGATTACGTAAAAAGGATTCATTTTTGTTAGCTGCAATAAGCGGCAATATTCTGCAAAAGTTTAGCGGCTACAAAATAAAAGTTACACTTTTTATGCAACTCAGTGATTTAATAATACGGTTATACCGTTTACTATCCGTATAGAGCATAAACGATGGGTACTTAAAATTGATTTTATGTTCTATGTCCTCTATACACATTTACAGATTTCATTGCAAATTTTTTTTTTTCTCTCAATAACTAGTCTTCTAATTATTAAAATTATTGCTATCTCTACTGACTGGAATAGATTAAACTTGGTTGCAAACTTATTTGTAATACTCGTTTAATCAATAATTCTGGAATATTGTGCGAGTTGTCCTATAAAGCTTCAATAGTACATATCTTCTTTAAAGTGTAGCTGTATGTATATAAAATGAAGCTCCTGTTGTAGTGATAAGCAGCATTTGCTTTAACAGTTATTTGCGTTCCTTATATTATACATTGCATCAAAAAAGTTTATAGCAGATGAGGACAGTTTATTTATCGAGTTTCTTATTGCATTTCTATTATAATTACAAACAGGCATTGTAATTCCAACAATTGATTAAGCGATTTTCAGATTTCTTAGTCTACCTTACTGAACATAAGGTTACATCGGATCGGTGTTATTTAAGAACCAATCCTAGAACAATTATAGAAAACAAATTATTTGCACTATATCCAATGCTATACTTAGACAATCCATTAGCCAGCGTCGCAATCATGCTGGTGCAAGCAACTGTGGAACTAAACATATACTGGGTGGGTCCAAAGCGTAAGACACTAATATAGAGTCACTATGACGTGTTCATCACTATGAGCATGTCGATCTTGCGCTATTCGGATACAAATACCTATTGTACTAAATATTTTCGATTAATTTTAAATTTCTTAAGACCGATTGTTAGTTTACGCACAACTTATAACTATCGGTCTAGACCAGCTATATTCAGACTGCGGCCGTTTCTGAAAGTGTTCTAAGACATTTAGATATGGTGCCAACAAATAGTGTTATTAAAAAATACTAAAGATTCTGGTTAAATTGATGCACGTCATACAGCTTAGTATTGATAAACAAATAAATCATCTTTATTTCGTCTCTGTTTTATAAATGAACACAACGCTTAAATATTACACGGCTTATGGCACTTACACAAAATTAATATAATGACAGTTTATAAATTTAAATCCATGAAATTGTTTAGACTATAGATATATCAAACAAATGAAAGTATATGATAAAGAAGAGTATATTTGGTCGTATTACCCAATAATAAAAGTAAATATGACAAAAATTGTATTAAATGTTTTTCCAGATAAGTAATTTCAATTTTAAGAACCGTTACATTTACAAATAGATTTTTTTTTTCAATTTTGAGTATAATAATATTAAATTTGCAACTTATCATGATAAGTATTTCAAATGAAAATGATAAAACATGATCATTTTAGTTAGTACTTATAAATGTTATAAAATAAAACAAGACACTGGCAAATGCATCAATTACGCCTTGGCGAAATCAAGAAAAATTATAAGAATAGTATCAACAATTACAATAGAAACAATATTAAAACTCATTTAGAGGAAAGTAAATAACTTTTCTCGCTTTCTTCACTACATTAAAATGTATAAAACTTAGTTGGATAAAGGGTATAGTTTATACCGATTTAATGAAAACAAAATGTAGATTAATCATACTTTTACAAAAATGGTCGTAATGCTACGGATTCGTTAGTCATTTATGAACTTTTAATATTTTAATGTTGTTATATAATTGTTTATTAGAATATAATAACAACAAAAGAGATGAAATGAATAATAAATACAATTTTAATTTCAAAAGGTCAATAAAGAAGTATAAAGAAAACAAAGTCAATTGACGGAAATGAAACGTTACTCATACAAAACTATTGACAAGCGAATATTTCCGAAACGTGTCTATTATACTATGCGGAGAATAGGAACATCAATTGATCGGTTTTCAAGTTTGAACGTTTGAATAATTTACGTCGGAATTGTTCGGAGTTCGGTCCGAAAGTCGGCAACAATATTGATTATATACAAAAATAACTCAACATTGAAGTTTGTTTTATACCTGGTGTTCGAGGACGCGTGATCGTCGAAGATACACGCTCTTAAATTGTGCTTGAAAAAGGAGTTAATTACTTCAATGTTGTTATAAATATCGTTTTATTTCGTGTAGAAAACTCAATATATTTTACAGTTTTTTTTTTATTTCGTTGCGGTAATCTCTTTAACAGCCCGGATCTGAATAATTCTTTAAAACATTATAGTTTATTTGTTTAGCACCGTTATAACATACTATCATCACGCCATGCGCTTCACAAGCGGAGTAATTATTATATACATTGTGAATTAAATCTCACAGTGCATTAATTGATATTAGTGTTTTAAGCGAGAGAAAATTAATCGCGAGTGAAATTACAAGCGTTAGTAACTTGAAACAGGATTCGAAAATAAGGTCGTCTTTACCTTTGTAATTTATTTTAAACTTAAGTTTTCTTAAGAAAGCCTGAAGCTTATAACCTATGTATGCCATATTAATTAACTAGCCTCTGCCCGCGACTTCGTTCGCGTGGATTTTTGTTATTTTGGACTAACATTAACACGTAGCGGAAGCTCTCAAGAGGAAAAAAAGCCCCGATTTTTAAACATTCTTCAACGTGATGATATATAGTCTTATAACTGACCTCAATAAATGAGCTGTTGAAAGAACATTGAAAGAATTTTTCAAATCTGACCAGTAATTGCTGAGAATACCCACTACAACTTCACAAACTCACAAACTTTACCTCTATATTAGTATAGATTAAGTGAACATTTTTACATTTCGCTATCTTTATATCGAGATGGTTTTTACAAATCGACCGACACGTGTATTTGATTTTTATGATTGTTGTTATTGTATATGGTTGTCATGAATCTATCTTAAAAATTGGTTGCCATACACTTGTAAGTGTATTCTGGGAGCTTCACTTGAGAGCCCAATCTCTTTCTAGATTAATATCTTAGGTCATATTATCATTTAATTTCAGGTGAGACTATAGTCAATTAGCAAAATCTGTAAACTATAAAAAATATATTGAGGTAGTTGTCTAACAATGTATATAGAATATTTCTTCTGTTTGATGGAAATTTTAATGTGGTGACGTAAACAACGTTTGAACATGTAATCAAACACAATTTTAATGTTAGTCTCTTGTTATCTGTACTGGATTTTAGGTTTTCATTGCATTGAAGAGAAAAATATGGAATTAAACGTATACAATAAAGATATTCTTCTGGTATATCAGTTTTTCCAACATTTAATGCATATTTATTGTCGGCTTTGGCACAAATAGCTTACGGACGCTAAAAATAGTTGATTTATCTTATAGTAATCTTGTCGGATTTTGATTGTGGAGCTTTTGTGAAAGGTTCAGAAATTTCGACTCGCAACCTTTTTGTGCGACGAAAAGTAGTGGGGGTAAACACCGTACTAGATCAAGGTGTAGCAGTGTTCACTTGCTTTTGATTATTGGAGAACAGAGAGACATACGCTCTTCTCACTTATTCCTTTCTCGTTGTCCGTTATTGCCTGTACTGTGTTCAGGAGGCGTGGCTATCTTGAACACAAAATATGCTATTCAAAAGTGATTGATGAATAATGAAAATATTATCTTGTGATACAAAAATTTCACTCCTATCGCGTGTCTTTGCGACACCCCTAATTTTTTTGAATATTACTTATCAAGCATGTTGTCTTCGCTCGAGTTCCGACATCTACATATTATTAAATGTTAGTAGTGATTTCGGGGTATTGTATTTTAGTCATATATCTCGGTCATTTTTTTTTTATATTATGGCTACAAACGAACAGGCGGGTCACCTGGTGTTAAGTGATCATCGTCGTCCATAGACACTAGCAACATCAGGGGAGTCGCAAGTGCGTTGCCAGCCTGTATTTTGGGGGGATGGGAGAAAGGGGGGGGGGAGAGGGAGAGGATGGAAGGTGGGTCGCCGGCGCTCTCACTGACCGAACGAATCGCAACAATGCAAGCATTGTTAGTTCACGTCGGGTGTTTCTGTGAGTCGCGTGGTACTACACCGACCGAGCGGACCCATTCATGCTGAAACCAGTAATAGCTTTAGCGTGGCTCTACCACCTCCACAAAAATTCTGCTTTTATGGTGCGTTTATAAAATATCCTTCGTCCAATCTATGATAGTGTTAAGATAGGCTATGTCAAGGAATAGGCAAATGAAAAACGTTTAAAATTTACGTTCCTTTACCTTACTAGTCATACAATAAATTTCAAATATAAATACTAAATAATTTCCATCTCAAAAGTTCTCACGGTCAGAAATGAAATTAAACGAGTTCCTAAAGGGTTTGCTTAATCGCTTTCACTTGTGCCATGTAACAATAAATAAAGGGACAAATAGAGAATACAATGTTGTCCGCGGTGGTAACTTAATGGTACGCCGTAACGCGACGACCGACATTCATTTACAATGATAATGAGCCACCTGCTTCTTTACCCCCATTTCCTTTACAAGTTGCCGCGTGCACGTCAGACGCGGAGGTGAAAACTAAATGATAATAGTCCCTCGTTACACTTTCATATCTAATGGAAATATTTTGAAATAGCTGTGCGTTTACGGAAATTTTGTCGACCAATACTTTTTTGACCAACACGACCACAAATGAACGAATCGCTAAAGACAACAACTTAGATAACGAACAGACAAGAAGATAATTGTATATTTGGGGGCTAACTGGCTCATTGAAATAAGTTCGATCGACAGCTGCATGTCATTAAAAGATAGCGACCTTATAAAAGCGCGAGCTAATTGTACTGTGGCGCCATCTCTTAACGACAAACTAAAACATGTTGAATAATTATCTCGTTTTTTTTTTTTTTTTTCGAAATGTCTACGCTATTGACCCAGTAAGGTCTTAACAGCTTCACCGGACTACTAAGGCGAGCGCTTAAGGCACTCAGCCGATTCCATTCTGGCAACCAGCTCAAGGGTGCACGGCCCACCTCGGCCTGGCTGTTGCCTGTTGCATGCAAAATCGCGACCTATCTTAGCTAACCTAGCTAACTATTCATATATGTATGAGTTGTTGAAACGTATATGTGTACCAAGCATACACGCCTCAACAACTCCTCCATATATTTATTATCGGAAAATTGAGAGTTTTTCAGTTTGATAAGGGAAAAAAGTAAACCCTTCCACTTTCATGTGTAAGAGTGTAGGCGTGCACGTGTGTGGGGGTGATCGTGTAGTGTTGTAGCAGTGATGTATATTTGTGTGTCACCGTATCGCGCAAGCAACGCACTCAAGGGCTCCCTACCGAGGGATCGAACCTAGGCTTGAGCCGCTGCCGTGGGAGGCCTAATCGGGTTCTTTAATTATCTCGAACACTGTGCCTACAACTTGATAATTTAATGTATGTCCGTAAAAACTTTGAAAAACTACAACTGCATTAAAACTACAAACTGTAACAAACTGGTCGTTTAGCAAAACCAGTAATAGTTTTTTAGGTAATAGTGTTAGGTTTACAATAAAGTCCTAAAGCGTGTTACCAATTTGTCGGGCTGTAAATTTAAGCGCCACGTCAAGCGGGTTTTGGTATCAAAAGGAAATTATAGAGTGGATCAATATGTGAACGATGGTGATGTCTGGAATTGACTCCTCTCTGTGCACCCACTAAAAACGATTGTATGATGTATTGGAAATATATATGCAAAAAAAATGGACCCGATCGAGTTTCCTGCCAGTTCTTCTCGATGAGTGCCTAAACCTTATTGGGGCCTAAACTGAATAAAGTATTTTTGATTTTGAATTTCGTCTATAGACACTTGCGGCATCTTGGAAGTCGCAAGTGCGGTGCCAGCCTGTACATGGGAGAAGGGGGAGGGGAAGGAAAGGAGGAAAGAGGAAGGGTGGTAGGCCTCAGGTGCTCTCGCTGACCGAACGATACACAACAATGCAAGCACTGCTACTTCACGTCGGTTTTCTGTGAGAGGGGTGGTACTACCCCGGACGAGCCGACCCATTCATACTAAAACCAATAATAGCTTCAGCGTGGCTCTATCACCTACTGAATTTTTACGCTACTAAAATGACTATCCACTTTTCTCTTGTACTTAAGTCGCGTCGTCATTAAAATTACTTTAGATAGACGTAACCGATTTTAATGAAACAAAATCTTAATATTACTTGAGGAGACAGACGACAGATATTTCTAAAAATGATTGAAATGTATTTTATTACCTATTCCTAGACACATAGATCATTTTTTTTTTTAGAAAAGTCTAAAAAGTACAGACCCATTATTATATGTATAAATAATATTTGAAAAATCTTTCGTAAATTATTTTACCTTCATATTTGTGTATTTTAGGTTTATCGTTTAATCCAAATTTCATTTGATTGTAAGTGATGGTTGACTGTATGAACTTGGTAATACGCTAAGAATCTCAAATCTCGCTATAACAACATAAAGAAGAGGCTTTTGTTTTCGTAATGAAAACGCCGTTTACCTGGAAAGGTCTTTACAGCTTCATCGAACTACCGAGGCAAGCGTTGAAGGCACTCACCCGATTTGGGATGCTTGGGCGACTAACTCAAAGGTGCACGGCACACCTTGGCTTGAGCTGTCGCCTGTTTTGTGCAAAATTCGCTACCTATTTGAGCTAACCTAAGTTAAGCTATCTAGATATATGTATATGAGTTATTGAAACATGCATGTGTACCAAGCATGCGTGCCTCAACATGTCCTATATGTATTTTGTTCGGAAAAATTCCTCTAAACTATATAGGATAGGATAGGAGAAGGAAAAATAAGGGTAGAACTCTTTGTCGTTTATTTATCTAAACAAGAAGAACAG
Source organism: Antheraea mylitta (assembly GCA_014332785.1). Classification (NCBI taxonomy): domain Eukaryota; kingdom Metazoa; phylum Arthropoda; class Insecta; order Lepidoptera; family Saturniidae; genus Antheraea; species Antheraea mylitta. The sequence goes on along the minus strand of JACEII010000017.1, from coordinate 4,975,466 downwards.
CGTGTAAGCGTGTACGCGTGCACGTGTGTATAGGTGATATAGAAGAGGCAATGACAAGATTACAGTTGGGAGAACTTGACTCTATATTTTTTACTATTTGTGACATTTAACATAATATAGTTCGGTTATTGTGTACAAGTAACGTGGATGTGAAATAATACTACGGAGCATGAATTTTGTGATTCCGTAAAAACTTTTTTTTATAGCATAGAAGGCTAGCTAACCGGGGGGTCAGCTGATTTTAAGTGATCACCACCGTCTATAGAAACTTGCAACACCAGGGTAGTCACAAGTGCGTTGCCAGCTTGTGTTTGAGGGGAGGGAGGAAGGGAAGAATAGAGGGGGACGGCGAGGAGAGGTGGGCCTCCGGTATTCTCACTGACCGAGCGAAACGCAACAATGCAGGCACTGTTACTTCACGTTGGTTTTCTGTGAGAGGGTGGTGCTACCCCGGGCGAGCCGACCAAAATACTCCCTGGAAAGTTCTAACAAGGGAGGCATCACCATCTTGTCGGAACATTGAAATAATCGCAAGAAACTGATATTATTACCTCCTCGACAGTGGTAGTAATAATTTAGAAAATTTTTTGTAAAAAAGTACAATAAAAAATAAGAAATAGTCTATAAACAATTTTAAGAAATCCCATAATTCTCCTAAAATAAGAATGCCAACATTCCGAGAACAAATGGGTGGGCGCAACTTAATAACAACAAATAAAAAAAAATATAAGAAACACATATAAATGTGTGGGTTGAATCGCGTCTGTAAATCCCATTAAATTCATTTCAAAGGTGACCGTGAAATCCAAATAATAACCTAATAAAGACTTAATTATAATTCTGTACAAACAAAACGTAAATATTTGAGCATATTACGAATGATTATTAACTCCGATAATAATTCACAATAAAATTAAGGAAACATAATTAAATATATCAAAGAATGAGAATAAAATTAACAATTAAAGTCACGTTAAAAACCCATTTATTTATCATAAAAGCTTGCGGAGTTATGATAAATCACCTTTAGAGTAAAGCTCTGAATATTAAATACGCTTGTTAATTAAGCATACTTAATTGAAGATTAACCATTTGTCTAACAAGTTGTTAACCAAAATTATCGTATGCTAAGCGATAATTCGGATAAAGAGTGAGGGCCACTTAAAACACAGATAGTTATGTGATTTTAGTATTGTAGGAACGAGAGAACACTTCGGGAAAAACTCAAAGATACACTCAAAAATGTCTTAAGCAGATTCCGTGAAAAAAAAACTACAGTTCCGCGGATCAAATCTATTTCTCATGAAATCGCTAATTTATCTTCCTAGTTATTCAACACATTCAGTGTTATGGACTATATATCTATACTTCTATACTAAAATTATAAAGAGGTAAAGTTAGTGAAGTTGTGTGTTTGTGAAGTGGTAGGGGCTAATCTCAGGAACTACTGGTCCTATTTGAAAAATTATTTCAGTGTTATACAGCTCATTTATCGAGAATGATTATAGAATATAAATATAGAATGATTATAGAATAAAAATAGCGCTCAAAACCGGCCATAAAAATCGCCAATATATACGTAGTTATAGTTATGCGACAGACTTATGGCTTTGCATATCCAACTTTATCTGAATTATTTAAAATTGTTTTTACACGCTAAGACCAATAGGAGTGGAGCGTCAATTAAGAATGTTTAAAAATCGGGGTTTTTATCCTCTTGAGAGCTTCCGCTGGGTGTTAGTATTAGCCCATAGTAACTATTCCACTGGAACGAAGTCCCGGGCAGAGGCTAGTATTTTATACTTTACAAGTGTCAGTGTTTGATTACCACTATTATGATTGGTGTTAAATGAACCAATTTCTGAGATGGTTAGAGATTAATGTAAAAAAGATTACTAGTTATACCACTTTTTTATTCGTAAAATCCGGGTCACTTGGTTTTTAGGAGAAAATATTCGGAGTTCTGAACTTAGCGACCGAAATATGGAACAGTGTGAAATTTGATAAAAATCTAGGTTAAAACCGATCGTAATTTTTCTAATATACTAACATTTCATTTCGAAGCTGAACTTAAAAAAATGCTTAATGTTCAAATAAAATATTCTAGATCATTCTAGGTCATTTTGATATAATTGCTTTGTGTAATTCTTATTAATATTGGTATTACTCAATAACTGGGTTATTTTGCGGACCGTTGGTAGTTTTAACTTTCATACGCACCTTCTCAGTTAATAATCTAGTTAAACAAAGTACTTTTTATTCGGATTATAAATAATGAGATGATATTATTCTGTGTTTGTTAAATTCTCACTACTCAATCTCTTAACCGAGCGCAATCGACATAACGCATAGACAGCTCAGATCTAAGAGGACAACATAATTAATTGATAAGATGTATGTTTATGAGTAATAAATAAATATAAAATATTTTTTTTACCTGATTTTACATTAAAAAAACATTTAGGTGAAGTTGTTTAAAAAAAAAACTAGTCGTCTCATAAAATTATACACATATTTCTTACCAAGTGAAATAGATTATGCATGCACTGTTATAACTGAGATGTAATATGTAGTAAATATTAGGTTTCCAAGCCTCTGTGTATCGAGGGAGTGCTTATAAACTTATCACGCAAAATTCTACCACTACAAATCAACCATACTCATCAAGTATTATATGTGAGTAGGGACGTAATATTAAATTAAGTAAATGTGGAACATAACTCATTCACTTACAGCGTGTTAGTAAAACGTAATATGTAATACGATACCATCCGTATACTGTTTTTTTACTCTACGTATATTACAAACTAGCTTATGTCTGTCGCTTCGCTCGCACTTCTGTAGGTTTAACATACATTTGGGGCAGTACATTTTTTCTGGATGGAAGATACGTAATGTCCTTTTCTACAAAATTTGACGATGATCGGTTGAATACGATTGAAAGCGTAACAAACATCCAAACTCACTTTAACTTATATAGTATTAGTTAGGATTAATTTCATTATTTTAATGCGTTAGAATAATTAAAAAAGGACCTTGTATTTGTAAAGCGTAAAAAAATTATAATATTTAGTTATTCGTTTCTCGGCTTAAAATACACCAATGCATAATACAATATGATTTAGCATAGTTATAGAGGAAGGGTAATTTGACCGAACCATATGCACAACTCGATTAGAAAGCTTCCTACCTCACGATCGTAATTCGAACAATTGGCAGCGCGCCCACTGCGACGGGAGCCAACGTAAGCCTGCTTTGAATACCCCTGACATTATGTCTACATGCTATCTAGCTACACTTGGCATGTGTTTCGTAACGGAATGATTCATTAGCGGGTGCACTGGCACATTTATACACTATATGGGTAAATACCAACATCAAAGTCATACGTTCTAATCTCTAGTAACATTTCAACATGGGTAACTTTTAGCATCAAAGTCACACGTTCCGATATTTTCTCTGACAATTCAATAGGTAATTATTAACATCCAACGTTCTTGAACAGTTCTCTTATATTTGGATGCATCACAGTCACGTGTTTCGATCAGTCCTCTTACATTGCTATAGGTAAATATTAACAATTTAGCATCGACGTTCTCTAATAGTTAGTTCTCTTACATTTGAATAGGTTAATTTTAGCACCAAAATCATACGTTCCGATCAGTTCTTTCATTGTAATGGGTAGGGTAAATAGCATCAAAGTTCTCGAACAGTTCTCCTACATTTGAATGGGTAAATTTTATCATGAAAGTCATATGTTCCAATAAGATCTCTTACAATGCTATTGCTATATGTTAGCATAAACGTTCTCGAACAGTTCTCTTACATTTGAAAATGTAAATTTTAGCATGAAAGTCATACGTTTCGATATGGTCTCTGATATTTCAATGGGTAAATATTCAATTCCGTTCCGATGAGTAATATTTTCAATGGCATAAAATCAGTATTAAAGCTATAATATGGCAATTATTTTAAATTTGCTAATAAGAAGTATATGTAATTTATAGGACATTTTTGCAATCTATTGTTGCATCGAGACGAAAAGTGCTTTAAATATTTTTGCTATGAACGTTTATAACAATTTCTTGTTATGAATGTTTTAAAGTTGTATGAAGAAATAGGTTTTGTAAATGTGAATGTTGTATTTAAATTTCTCATATTCTCTACTTGGTATTATCACATAAAAAAAAATCTGATCTTTACTAATCTCCTACACTTGAAAACTTGTAAAATACTATATTTCAGTATACGCATATAATATATGCGTATACTGAAATATAGTATTTTACAAGTTAATATTAATGCTTAAAACAAGTAAGTATATGAGATCCAATTTCAAAAGTCGATAAATATAATATAATAAAAATAATAAATCGACTTACAAAGGGAGACCAATAAATATTTTCATGGCAGTCCGCGTGGGATTTACCCGTTGCTAGTTATTGCCTGTGTACCTAACCTAACATTTATCACTAACCACTCAAATGAAATATTTTTGTGTGGGAAGTACTCGGTATTAGAAGGTGTACCTATTTGACAGAGGATAATTACCTGTATGAGCTTTGAGTACACGTGGTTGCGAAATTAAAGACAGAATATGGTGACTATAAAATGCTGAATTTATTGGTAATGACCAAATTAGAACACTCATGAACGGACAAAGTATTTTAATAAGGTATTCGGTTGGTACACGTGCCTACTAATGTTTCTTTTACCATATAATACGGTTAAACTTGACAGTCATTGGAACGATATTTGACAAGCCATAATTAGATATATCCAATTAGAAATTAGTTTTCGTAAAAATTAAATCAACGCCTTTGTAGTAAAATTATGTTAAAATTTTTTGGCGACAGCACGCGTCTCTTATTATCTTTTGTAAAAGATAGTTGAGATATGACAAAATTGAACTTGATAGATATTAAAACGCAATCAGATCAACCATACTTACACCTATCTAATTAAAACCGGGCTTCGTAAAATTTGCACCGACATCTTTGTATGAAAATATACATATATCAACTAATTGATAGTGACTTGTGTTTCTTTTTAGTTGTTTTAAATATAGTTGAGATATAAAAAAAATGTATATTATGCAAATATTATCCGTATTCTCATGGAATATTTGGTGATGTACACTCACATATAAAAACCAATTCACACTGTCTTGAATAAAAATAGCGCTTAAAACCGGCCATAAAAATCGCCAATATATATACGTAGTTATACTTATGCGACAAACTTATGGCTTTGCATATCCAACCTTACCTGAATGATTTAAAGTTGTTTTTACAAGGACGCAAGCGACACGAGTCTATTTGAAATGACTGCATAATGCACTAATTTTTGTGTGGCAGCTGTGTGCAGTGTGCATATTGGGTTTTTGATGTCAATGTTGATGTAGACTTTGTTGCAATTCAGCGAAAACATGTTAGTGTTTAAATACCTACGTTCACCTATTTTTATAACAATTTTCTGAACTGTAGAGAAGTGGGTGTGCTTAAGCGCCACCTTCTATCGAGAAATAATAAAGTATAAATTATCCTTCGGGAACAGCACTCTTTTCTAAATGAAAGGTATTCTATATCCTTGATATCCATTATGTTCGGTTCCGTAGTCAGACGTGAAAGTGTAACAAACAACTCATTCACAATTATGATATTAGAATAGACTAAATAACATTTATTATTACCAGAACTAATGCTTAGAGAATTTAATACGTAATCTCTATATAAATGTTCTGAAACACATGTAACTTTGGAGCTCCTACCGCTTTGTTAATTTAAGTGAAATAGCAAATACCTGTTTAGTAAATTTGCAAACTCCACGACATTCACCCTACGTTCACAACCCGTCACTAATAAAATGCGTCGCGCTCTACACGACCCCCGGGTGTCAAATAAAACTATATTTATAACTTTGTACTTGTTCTGCCGTCCTGGTACCGAGACTAGAATTGCACCGTTATATCATATTAACAGTTTTTTTTTATGATTTACATAATTTTGTAGAAAATGATAAAATTCATAGTTTGAATTCGTGAAGAAATCATTTTATCTTATTATATATAAGGAGTGTACAAGATTAAGTAAGTAAGAAAACTTATCGTTCACTTATTATTGTAGTTCGATGAAGCTGTTAAGAAGACTTTGCTAGGTCAATAGCGTAATCAGTTCGAAAAAAAAAACTTATTATTGAACACAAAAAATTAAAATCAATCGCGTCGGTCAAGCAACCGCTCGGAATAGAGCACTAAAGGAATCGTTTAAATTATATTTTTGATAACATCAAAAAGTAAGGCATAGTGACTATTATTTGTATATGCTTGTTGCTGACGTAATAAAACAAAGTCATCTATAGAGCTGCTCACCTACAATATATTATAATATAAATATTATTACATTATACTGTCATATAATATTATAAAGCCGGAGAGTTTGCTTGGTTTAATTCGCTGATCTCAAGAAATACTTTGTCCGATTTGCAAAATGCTTTCAGTGTTGGATAGCTCATTTATCGAGAAAAGCTATAATAGGCTATCACTACACAAAGACCAATAGAAGCGGAGGACCAATGAAGAATGTTTCAAAATCGTTTTTTTTTTGGTATTGAGAGCTTTAGATAAGAAGATCATCACCAACTCACAGAATTTAAGAAATCATTACAGCCCGACCTAGACATGGTATATATAATTAGTTACAATATAGCCGAAAGTTTAGGCTTGATGTCAAAAAGAGTAGCGAGGATTATTTATACAATATATTGTTATAAATTTCAAACATATGGTTTGTGTAGTTTTCTTAATGGTAATGTTACATTGTAAATAACTGTACTATAATATTTAGGACTCACTATTCTTCTCCCTATGTATTAGTTATTAATAACGTTATATATTGTATATAACCTTCATAATTTATACCGTAACAACAAACTAAATAACAATTAAAGCAATTCTTTTTTGCGTGCAATGCTTTACATTTTTTTTTGTTATATCGTAGGAGGCAAACCAGCAGGTGAGTCACCTAATGTTAAGTGATCACCACCGTCCATAGATACTTGCAACACCAGAGTGTTCGTAAGTGCATTGCGAGCCTGTGTTAGGGGTGTGGGGAGGAAGGGAGGAGGAGAGGCAGAAGGTGAGGAGGTGGGTCTCCGGAGCTTTCACTGACCGAACGAAACGCAACAATGCAAGGACTGTTACTTCACGTCGGTTATGTGTGAGAGGATGGTACTACCCCGGGCGAGCCGACCCACTTCATGCTAAAACAAGTAATAGCTTCTGCGTGTTTCTGCTTTACAAAATCTTTTGTTATCCATACTATCTATATTAATATTATAAAGAGGTAAAAGTTTGTGACGTTGTAGGGGGTAATCTCAGGAACTACTGGACCGATTTGAATAATTTTATCAGTGTTATATAGCTCATTCACCGAGAATGGTTATAGGCCATATATCATCACGCTAAGACCAATAGGAGCGGAGCACAGATGAAAAATGTTTCAAAATCGGGATGTTTTTTTTTCTTTTTGACAATTGCTGCGTTATAGTGTATCTATTCCACGCGAACGACGTCGCGGGCAGAGGCTAGTTATCAGTATAAAACATTAAGTGGTGAATTCAATTCAACATTATTGTTATTTTCTTCCATGTTTATGTTACTTACTAAGTATTCAACGTGATCTATTCACGTAAACGTGGGGGCTACATTATTAAAACTTTCGAAGGTCACATACCGTATCACTGCTATTTTTTTAATAGAAGAAACAACAATAGCATTAAACAAGAATTGTAAAAAAAACACGTTTATTTATTGTAAATTGAACAGTGATATATGAATCAGTTAAAATAACCACATAAAACAAATAAATCTGAGATTCTAAGCAAATAAATTTTACGCAAAGTTAAATGTTATTTGGTTTTTAAAGTTATAACATTTACCCAAGGTTTGTAATAAAATACATCAGAATCCTACGCTACACGGCCCGAGGGTGTCGTTATATCGCCTGTATTCCAAGTACGTTTCATATGAAACTATATTTATAACTTCCTGCTCCCTCTGCAGCCCTAGTACATTTAATCATTTTAACCATTATTTATTGTCGATGTATGAAAATTAAATTTTGCCGTCAAAATGTATATTGGAATTGAGAACATGCTGTCAATACCAAGTTATAATACTAAATAATTTATTTAGAAAAATTACGAATAAAAATATTTACGGTTATATCGTATACTAGCTCACTCGTGTCATTGACATTGTTCTAATTAATTTTATAATTGCATGGGTGTTACAGGTTTTCTCCCTGATTAAAAACTGTCCTATACTTTTGAAGCTGGACACGTTATAAGAAATCGTTGAAAATGAAGTTACAGCTTGGAACAAATGTTAAACACGCGATGTTACACCTTAAAGATAATTAATAATCAGTTTCTTTGAAAATATTCTATAACAATTTGTCTTAAGCATAAATTTTATTTTGTATAATTAGTATAAGTCTTAAATTTCGTGGATCATTTTTTTTTATGATTCATGGCGAAAACGTGTAAGTTTTATATGTATGATATATGTATTTATATAAACTCTTTGTCTAACAATAATTTCGACGATGCTACTTCTCTGTTTTTCTGATTTGATGTTAACCGTGTTAAACTATATTGTTATTGCTTAGATCCTATCGAAAAACTAAATAATATAAGCATCAGGCTCTGCAGAAACTATGGTGATATTCATGATAATTAAGATGATTATGATAAGTAAAGACTATCTAATTTGGTCTCTTTTTGGTGATGATTTTAATTAAATTAATGAAGCTATGGTTATCGAGTATATAAGAAACATCATCACTGATTTACTTTCTCATATACATGTATATTGGTTTGGTTGAAATCCATAAATTCCAACGTTGCTTCACTAATTAGTACGAAATAAAGTCTTCCTATATGATTTTTGTGCTATCCATGTTTCAATAAATTTGCACTAAATTATAATTAATTGCTGTTTAGGGAAATTTTGTCAACCCGACACTTTGTTTTTTATCAGCACAACCAAGATGGTGACACAAGAACAAGAAAACGAGCAGACAAGAGGACAATTAATTATTTGTGACTACATGCCTAATTTAATTGTATATTTTTTTCGTATTATGCTATTGGGTTGACAGGCCTTTACAGCTTCACCGGGCCTATGCCTTGAATTATATCGGATTGAAAGCTGCAGGTTATTAAAAGAAAGTGAACACATGAGAGCGCGAGCTATATGTATTGTGGTGCCATCTGTGAACAACAAACTAAATCCTGTTTGGTCAGGTGTAATGCTGAATATAGTTTTGTCGCGAACAATTGCTATTTATTTTTATTGAAGTATAACAAAAAGCAGAGAATGTATTAATATTCTTTTTCTAGGTCCTATTTACCGTATGCCAACAGAAACTTTCGTCGACTCTCGACATGTAATTTGATATAACAATTTTCTTCAGGTACGCAATTTACGTTTTTCCAATGATTGAATACAAGTCGATATTGAGTTTATTTTTGTACAGAAATTTAAGATTATTTACTGCGTAGACTTCATTCTGTATAGGCAATCAAGCCAGATAATGAAGAAATAAGTTTCTGAGTTTTTTCAGACGTCACTAGACTAATCCAAATTGAACATAAAAATCTTTTATATTTATTGTTTAAGGAGAGAATATTATCATATTATAAGCATTTTTTAGGGTTCCGTAGTTTAAAGATGAAAAAACGGAAACCCCTAAGAGATTTTTCGTACTGTCTTTTTTTCGAAATAACATTGTTGTTCTGAAATGCCTCTATACTTTCACCGGGCTTGTAGTCGAATGTGGTAGGCACTAAGCTATACAATTCTTTTGGACAATTTGCTATTTTTTATCGCATTGCAGCTTAAAAGTAACAGGATAATTAAAGAAGTATGGTATCGTGATTTTAAGTGTCACGTAAAGTGATATCCCCTTCAAATCTACTAGTTGTTAAAAGTTGTTTGCTAATTATCACGTTGCGATAATTATCGGCCGACCATTGTCATTGTAACAATCATCACTGTAGTAATAATAATGAGCAATAGATTGTGAATTGCAGAATAATCATCAGTAATTTGTTATCCATTGCGTAGTATTATGCTTAAATATACACCAACACCATGTCCATACGTTTGCCAAATTTCGCAAGAATTAAAAAATTGTGCATTTTGGCTTGGATTGGCAAAGTTTGGTTTGGTTTGCCGCCACCCTGAGTCGATTTTTGATAGACAAATCAAAGGAAGTCTGCGGCAAACGTTTGTGATGCGTCCACACTTTTGCGCCTACTTACTATTGTTAGCAGTGAATAGATGTGCTCTTATGTGTTTTCTTTATTTTTATAGATTTTGCAAAACATCCTCGGTGTTATTACAAAAAAGTTAAACACGTTTTGAACGCTTGCTTTAAAAAGATCTCTCGGTGAATGTTTGCTCTTTTGTCTCGCTTTGGTTAGGCTAAGTTACACTTGCGAAAAAAGGATAACGCGATCTCACTCCGGGCGAGCGCGGTGAATTTCGTACGAAACCTTTTTTAAACCAAGTATTTAATTTTTTGTAATAACACCGCCAATGTTAGAAAATGAGTAACGGGTGTAATGAAGAATTCTTTTTTTAATAAAAATCACGTTAAAACTAACGATACGGCTAATACAAGTTTAACGTCCGTCAAGCTTACCTATTCAAAATATACTAGTGCAATGCATGGAAAACGTTTGGTTAATTTGTCCAAACATTGGTAGAGGTTTGTAGTTTATGACAAACATTTGTAGTTGGCTTAATAATCACTGCGCGGATAATGGACATTCGACAGCGTCCAACTCTCAATCTCATCAATTACCCATGTTTATATAACAGTTATGTTTTAATCATATTCAACGTTTGTTAATCTTAGTTAAGACCATCACATATAGGTGAGGATGTATAAATTAATTCGCGTCATTACACGAACTCAGAGATGTTTACCTCGTTTCGTATCGCTGTGGCATGAATAACATTAACTTGGGAATATTTAATTACTCCGTTGTTGTTCTGAGCAATTGTTCTCGGTTCTGTTAAATCGACAGTTCCATGTATTTCATTCAGTTTGTAAATTGGATGAGAACTATTCTATTCTAGACTATAGTTATTGTTGTTGCAGTGAAAATCTCTTTAGGCGCATTTAGCGGTATTTTTTTGGGAGGATAAACTTATGATTTCGCGTCATGGCATGCTAGTAAGCGTGACCGTCCATATTGTGCTCGCATGGCTTGCGATAGACCAGCAACGCGTAGTAGGAACCTCTTTACTTGTAATATTTACATTTTGTGTTAAGTTTGTGCAGCCTGTTTGATTAATTCATAAATTGTATTAAAATGTTCTTATTCGGAATATAATTATTATTTTAAGTACAAAGTAATATGAAAACCAGACTTATGATAATAATTTAAATTTACAAATTATAAAATTTAAATAATTTACGGTATAATTAATTTTAACATTAAAAATGGAAAACAGTTATTTTGTGTTTTCACTTCTGACGGAAGTCCTTATGGCAGCCTCGCCTTTTTTTATCGTCCTTTTACGTATAAACATAGTGGCTTTACATTGACGCGCATATCGTTTCATTCATATAAAATCTATCTCAGTGAAAAGAAAGGAAGTATTTCTGTAAGACATTGGTCACAAATGATAAATTTAAAGAAAATATGAATAAAAATATTATAAAAAAATAGTTTCGTTAATAACATCAATATATTTTTCTTATTATTTTCAATGTATTCATAAATATAGAATACATGCATTTAATAAATTGTTATTATATATAGAATTATATGTTAACACATCAAAAGTTCTAAAAAGATAACTAATATCAAAATTAACGCATTAGATCAAATTACACCTACCATCGTAATCTACACTTCTATACTAATATTATAAAGAGTTAAAGTTTGTAAGTTTGTGACGTTGTAGGGGGTAATCTCAGGGCTCATCCCCTCATTGCACAGGTCCTGCGGACGAGGGGAGGCAGCTGGTGTGTACCCAGCTGCCTCTCTATAGGTAGGAGCCCGGCGGCCACCTTCCGCCGGGTGGACCGTTGGGGCGGCTATCTAAAGGGGAATAGCTTAGAACGATCCCTTGCCGCCCCAACACTACGGTCGGTCGGTACACCGTGGGGTTTTAGTCCGTGCGAGTCGGACATAACCCACCTTCTCCCCCGGGAGGGTGTGTATCCATAAAGGATTTCCCCACGTTAAAAAAAAAGGGGGTAATCTCAGGAACTACTTGTCCGATTTAAAAATGCTTTCAGCGTTACGTATCTCATTTATTGAGGATGGTTATAGGCTATATATCATCACGCTAAGATTAATAGGAGCGAAGCGCCAACGAAGAATGTTTCGAAATCGGGGTTTTTTTCTTCTTGAGAATTTTCGCTGCGTGTTAGCGTTAGCCCAAAGTAACTGTTCCACGCAATCGAAGTCGCGGGCAGAGGCTAGTTTGTTAGTAAAAGAATTAAATTAAAATATCATACGTTGAATTTAATAATCGCTTGTTGTTCTTTAGTAACCAGAAATTTGAAAAGTAATGTATAACTTATGTAATCTAGTAATGCGGCAGTGACGAAGCGTTTTCGTAGCGTAAACGACCTAGAGCAACCGACCTAATATTCTGCCCAGTCACCACTATACTGCGACCGATTCCACTCTGAACAAGGATTATGACGAGGCGACGTGTAGATTTATCTTTTTAAATTCACACATTTGTGTATAGTTTGTATCATTATTCATATTTATTTTCGTAGCCTAAAAGGTTCTATAATAAAAACTGTTTATGGAAGAACTTTTATGTGCTAAAAGCTTTCTTCGAAAGTGAAATAATCTTCGTCACAGTGCAGATTTCGGAGCTTAATTAGAGATTGAATATATTATTGTGAATAATAGTAATCACTACATATTTTAATACAAATTCATTTTCCACGTCTGCCTATCTATTATCTATTCACAATAAACTCAAAAACTACTAAATGGCTTTTAATGCGATTTTCACCAGTAGAAAAATTGATTCGTGAGGAATGTTTAGGTATATAATTTGTCAAGATTTTTTGTAAAATCGTTGAAATATAAGAAAATAATTGAGATAAACGCAGACGAAGACGAGGCTATCAGCTAGTTTAATTATAAAATAAACAATAATCTGTTTAAAAAGAATTATTAAAAAAAAAAAAACACTAGCAATTTTACTAACAAATAGAAATCTCCTTTAACTTAAATTACAAACGGAATATAATAGTTAATATGTTGATATTTGCTTGTTATGAATTCATATATAATAAGTTTAATGCCTCCCACAAATTCTCGTGTATTGTGAATAATATCTGACAAACAGCCCTCGACGTTGGCTGCCTTTAATTTTACATAGTCTGTCATATTTAAGCAACGAAGTGAATTCTGATTTAATGTAACACGCCATATATACGGCTCAGTGCACCCAGCGAAAACATTCATTAGCATATTACAACAACATATCTATTTTTAAGGGTGTGTACACACGAATCATGGTTTATGTCAATTTTGATTTTATCGCCTTAATTTCATTAGTATTTTGAAATTTATTTTGTTATTCTAAACGCTTGAAATATGTTATTTAATAAAGGATTTTGTGTATAAAAATTTGAATATTTTGGTAGTTCTAAGAATTATTTGAAACAATAATGTATCAGGGATAAGTTTCTGTATTAAATTCCCTGTCTTGAGTGAGAGTACGTAAAAAATCATGTGTTAGGGATAAGGAATGCATGTAATAAATATACGGTGCGTGTCACAGAAGGTGATCTATATGAAGAAATGCAGGAATATATATGAGTGTTTGAGCCATTTGCTTAAACCTTTTTTGACAAGCGCATCTGAGGGAGCCTCCGTTCGGTCGATGCAAATGTAAAATATGCGAACACACTCGCGAAACGCACTCAGACTGTTTAACCCAATTTTCTTCTCCCAATCCTAATCGTACGCGCTGGACTTTCAGACTTTTTAACCTAATACCGTCTTCTCCCAACTACAAATGTGCTTGCGCTGGGTTTCCGGTTTAACCTAATTCCTTCTTCTTCTAAGTAAAACAGAAGTGTATCCGCTGGGGTTTTAAACTGTTTGAACTAATTCCCTCATCTCCCAAATATATTACAACCGCACGTGCTACGATTTCAAACAATTCTACCTAATTCCCTTTTCTCCCAAATAGAACTCCACCATAGGTACTTCCATCTGTGTGCAGTGTTTTATATCTAATTAAATAATGGATTCGTTTTTCAATCAGTGCGTTTTCCTTTTCCTAAAACATCGGGTTCTTTAAATACTGAAGAGACTTTTGAATCGCTTTATTGCCCAATTTTCTTCTATATTTAAGATACGCAGAGTTAAAAATAATTACATTTAAAATCCTTATAAATAAACTTAATAAGCAACTAATAAATATAATGCCTAAATAAAAACTCACTGAGATCATAATTTGTCAATTCAAGACGAACATAAATAACATGATGTATTTATAACTGTAAATTGGTAATAAAATGTTCATACAAATATTACTCTGGGAGTAGCAATAGTAATGTGCGCTTAAGCGGCATATTCAACTTAAGTGCCTCTTAAGAATTATTCAACTTAGGTTCTATATTACGCTATAGCAATAAGCATCGTCATAAAAATGAGTAATTTGTTCGGTTCAATACATCAAACCATGTTTAGAATACGTAGTTAAAAGGTAATTTCTCTATCTGCGATTAGTCCAGATATTGCGATCAGATAGTATGCGTCCAGTTTTCAAGAGGCTGGTAGAATAACCATCATCATACTTGTATATCCATCACAGCCCCTCCTGGCCAATGTATACGGAAAGCCTTACAAGCTGATATGACAGCGTTTGGGTAATCTATCATTGCTCGCTGTTGTTTCTAGAATGTAGTCTGCTTATTTGATCAGGTATAGTGCGCACTTTTTTGTGTTAAGAATAAAACAAAAAAAGTCGATGCTGTTGTAAGGATTGCTGACAGAAGTGAAAACTAAAACAATAGTATAATTGTGTTATGTTTTAAATCGTTTATAGTCTAAATTATTCTAATTTTATAATTATTAAACTGAAATTATTAAAGATAGTCTGGTTTTCACGTCTATTGACACACGAAGCAATAATATTTTTTTTTTTTATTGAAGTACGACATAGTGACTGCACTACGCCCGATGTTAAGCATAGTACAATCCAAAAACATCGGCAACCACCGAGAGACATATTATCCATCGCCGGTCGCCGCTGTCATGCCGGCCATAATGACGAAAGTCACCCGATACTGGATATGCACAGGCTGATCCCGAAACGCGACGCGCAGAAGCGAGTCACTATGACGGGCTTTTTCGCCAAATACATGGTGGTTGCGACCCAGTCAGGCTGTAAAACCCTACCACCCCGCTTTCGCCATTGCCTCGTTCGTTATTCAGCAGGGTGCACCACGTGCAGGTGAGGTTGGCTTGGGTGTCTCAAGTCTTAAGATGTTACGCGACACCCCTTACACCATTATACCATACATTTTATTATTTAATCAAATATATGATGGGCTGCACAAGCTAATTACGAAGGTCAGAGACGAAGGATCCAAAAAAAAAGTAAATTTCTTTAATTAATTTATCAAAAAATAAAATTACAATCAATACTAATACTAGAGAGCTTCACCGATGTTGGCTAACCCTCGCCTAAATCTATACTATTAGCAAGTGAATGCTACCGATGTTAGGTTAACACTGTTTAATGGTTGTTTCGTACAAGTTTTTACATGGATAATGTGGGAATGAAGGAGTCGTATCACCGATCGTTTCCACTAAGTTTCTCCATCTGTTGTACCGTGGAAATTGCTGAATGGCTGCTTTGAACACCTGCCGCGACTTGGGGCTGGACCTCGGCTCTTCTAGTCATCGACCGTGGTGTGTATCGATGGCGTAATCCTTTGAACACCTACCGCATCGTGGGATTGGAACTCTTAGTCAGCAATTGTGGTGTGTAGCGATGGCGTAACAAGCTCAATACAAAATATCAATATTACATCTACACAGGCTGTTATACTACGCGTCCCTACTCTAGCGCAAGCGCAATACGTCACAAGCGTATCAACGTCACCGGCGCCGCTTCACTAGCATGTCGAGGTCATCAGTGACGTGACCCCATAAGTTTTTCCTGTACCATATATGTATGTATATTTTATATTTTTAAATCGTTCGCTAAAACAGTTTTCACATCCAAAATCAATAATATGAGAACTGTGAAAATGGCCTTCGCATACAAATGTACCACTAATATTTTTTAAGTTACGTCTTGAGAATTTATATTTGCTACTGGTCATCGATATGAAATTTAAAAAAATCGTCCATTTCTATGTCCTGTTTTAATTCAACAGCGTCTTGAACGATTTTTAAGAAAATTTGTGAACGGTACATTTTGATATATCTTATACTTAACATATAAAAATTAACAGTCATATTTTTTTAATCGTTCAAAAACCTGTAAAATCATTGGTTTTCAAATGATATGAAAATTCCAAAATTGATATACAACAACACCCTATTTTTTATAGTCTATATTTACATGCAGCAACTTATTTCCAAACTAAGCACCTATATCACTTAGGCACAGACTAGCAGTCATGCACGTTACATAAAAGACAATCCTTATGTACGGCTTTCGAACTCTTGAACTGCTCCTCAGTAGTAGAACTTACTACCACTACAATACGAGATCTGTTTAAAAAATCATAGAAAATCAGTAAGAATCATTACAATAGAATTAGAATATACTGAGATCTTTATTACCTAACGCAAGAACTTTTACTATTTAAAATATTTAGCTAATTGTAACATAAATAAGTGAGCCTGTTGAAAAAATGTTATGTAAACATAAATAAACCGTAAAATACCGACCCACTTACTGTACTGGAAGAATATAATTATACCTATACGATGCGACTTTATCCAAAAAAAATTTATGACAATAAAACATTCTCCATTTTGAACGAACATTAAAATGAACGCCTTGCGTTGAATTGCGTATTATTTTTGTACTAAAAAATTGGTAACTCTTAATATAAACTTAACAAACCAAACTTAAATTTAACCATGAGATGAAAGGGTGCCTTTATAACTATGTACGCGTGAATTAAGTGAAACATTTAAAATATAGTTATAATTGTCTAAATGATAACATTATCATCTCATTAATATTGTAAATGACAAATACTTTCTAGTCTTCATTTAATTACGTATCTAATAAAATTAAAAGCTTAATACTCAACAAAGTAAAATTATTACCATAGGAATGTAAAATTGACATTTATTTATCCGTAAGTTATGTCGATGTTATACATATAATATAACTAGCTTCTGCCTGCGACTTCCTCCGCGTGGAATAGTTATCGTTTACGCAACGTACACAGCGGAAACTCTCAAAATGAAAAAAAACACGATTTCGAAACATTCTTCATTGGTGCTCCATAGCTGATTAGCGTGCGTATGGCCGTCCTTCATAATTAGGCTATCTCACACTGAAATAATTTTACAAATCCGAGCAGTTATTCCTGAGGTTATTAACATATTCAAGCAAACGACATTTTCATCTTATTAATATAGTCTAACGAAAATCGTAATAATAGTACATTTTTCCTCTCAGATATTTTTAACTAAAGAATTCTTACTTCCGAAACGTTATGATGTTGGACGAAAATGGATAATCTATGTAAGTTATTTGAAGGTAATCTCTTCCACGGCCAAGTACATCCCTCGAGAATAAATCCTAATTTCAGTAAAAGCTTATAAAACCTACGTAAACGCGAATACCAGATTTACCGAAATCTTCTTAAATAAATACTAAAAAGAAAATGAGCTAACACGTTCAGCAGTTAGGTGAAACAATGTGATACGTGGAATAGGTATATTGCTCATGAAAGTCAGCTTAGGGAAATTGCCTCTCTTGGAGAAACTCTCGAAGTCGTTTGGAGGGGAAAATTTGATAGCTAATACACAAGTATGAGGACGATGGCGCCTAAAAGCGACTTTTTTTCTAGAATGTGTTGTTTTTTCTCTCAGTAATAGAGGTATTTTAAATAAAAATAATAATATATTAGCAAATAAGTTGTTCTGTTCAGTTTTTTTTGCAGATCTAGTGACTGATACAAAATTTGTATGCATTTAATTTTAAAACAAATATACTTATTTTTATGAGAGTATTTTAATTACATGATTATATTATAGTAGTATTATAAAGAGGTAAAGTCTGTGAGTTTGTGACGTTGTAGAGAATAATCTCAAGAACTACTGGTCTGATTTGAAAAATTCTTCCAATGTTATATAGCTTATTTATCGAGGATGGTTATAGACTATATATCATCACGCTAAGACCAATAGGAGCGGAGCACCAATGAAGAATGTTTAAAAATCGGGGTTTTTTTCTTCTTGAGAGCTTCCGTTGCGTGTTAGCGTTAACCCAATGTATCTATTCCACGCGAACGAAGTCGCAGGCAGAGGCTAGTTTTAATTAAAAGAATGAAAAAAATATTATATATTGATAAATCTGTAGTTCATATGTACTACAAATATAATTTTCTTTTCTGTGTTTTTGTATGTATGAATTTAACTTTTTTTTTCTTTAACGACGCTATTAACCTGGCAAAGTCTTAACAGCTTCACCGAAATACTAAGAATTTAACGTAAAAACGACAAGACCTATTATTATTAAAAATTGTGTCGCTAGTCTGACGCAAGCCGTGCAAGCGTAATACGATCGGTAATGCCTACTAGCATACCATGAATTATAATTATAAATTTATCTGTTGCCAAAAATACCATTCAACGCGCCTTAAGAAGTTTTCACTTCAATAACTTTTAATAACCGATTTAACGAAACACAGAGTAAATGTTACTCGAGAATATGCTTTATAATTTCCCCGTTGAGATTTTATCATAAACTAATACTTTAGAAGTGATGCGTGTACAAAAAACAAACAGACATTTCGAAAAATGATTGAAATGTGCTTTATTACTTCCTCTTAGTCACTTCTAATAAAAAAAATCACAAAATCTGAAAGTACATATTCATTAAATTTACATTCTTATTATATGTACAGATTATCAATGATTATATTTAATATTTACGTTCAATAAAAATAATTTCTATGTGGGTGAGAAATAGTAAATAACAATCATAAAGCTTAAAAACATTTCTATCAAACGAAACACTTACATCAATATAATCGCGTTTTCATACAAAATTGTCTATAGTAATTACTTAAACATGATACGACATAAAGCGAGGCGCGATACACGACATCCATTCACCCTGATTACTAATCACTGGTAATGGAGGTTTCGGTAGAACTGACGAACTCTAGCTAAAAAATACGCAGCTCGCTGAACTAAAACTTTTACATTCCGTTTTTGCATTTAATGTATATTTTGTTGATAGCATGTTTGGATACATATGGACATAGGTTTGAGTCCTTGCAACTGAGTCCTATTGGAATACGTCGTAATAAAACCACAGTATGGTGGTACGAGCTTTTAGTCCTACCTGATTCGGTTTGAAAGTGAAATTCTGTCACCAAGCACCTTTTTATGTTATAGAAGGAACAGGAGGGTCACTTGATGTTAAATGATCACCACCGTCCATAGACACTGGCAACATCAGGGGAGTCGCACGTGGGTTGCCAGCCTGTATTTGGGGGAGTGGGAATTTTAGGGTCAGTGAGAGGGAGGTGGTCTTGCAGCGCTCTCACTGATCGAACGCAATGCAACAATACAAGCACTGGTACTTCGCGTCGATTTTTTGTGAGAGAGTGGTGTACTACGAGCCGATCCATTCATTCTGAGACCAGTAACAGCTTCAGCTTGGCTCTAAGTTCTACCACCTACAACTGTTGGTGTGTTTTTTGCTGCTGCATTCGAGAGCCAGTCGTCTCTAGGACACACTTACCATCTTAGACCACGATGTCATTTGACATTACATTCGATTTGTAATTAATTTAAATTTCATTATGAACTTTGGGTGAGTCATTGAGCGTGGGAACCACTAACACACCCATACATACCGTATCGTTCGTGTACGTGAACCGGTAGTGGGTTCTAAAAATAGCATGTCTTGGATGTTATCAAATCTCTCGAATAATGACGTCAGCCTTCCAGAGATTTCCACCCTCCGGTTTGTATACAAGCGTGATACTGGGTGTCTCAGGACAGTTCTATGCTGTACGTTGAAGCGAATATGGAGAAGAACAAAAAAATATAAATCTGCAAAGCAACTGGGTTATAGCATTATAAAGTATAAGTGCGACCATAGTGTCATTTTGTGGCGGAGAATGGTTAATTTTTGTCGTTATAAGTGCAAATTAATAATCAAATAATCCAAATAAATATCGTAGTACTAGATAAAAAAGGAGTCTAAACATTATTTTGAGATTTATAGTGCACAAGATAAACGTTATACTTCGGATTACATAGAAACATACATTACAGGCGTAAGTTGTCCCATAAATATGAAACTTGGTCCGTGTATTTGATTTGATAGAATCCCGTAGCAAGATCAATACGGTTCGTTAACTTCCATTCCGCGTAACTAAGTTACAAAGTAACAGGGATGACGTGCAAGAAATCTGTTCATTTTATCTAATATTAGATTGACGAGAGATTTTCCTAAATGTGTGTGTACTTAATCTATAACATAATGAGAGTTTTGATGCTTAATTACTTCGATACACGTCGGATAGTATCCGCATAGGACCATGTCTGTTCGATGCGGAAATTTGTAATGGTGATTTTAGGCTATATATTTTTTTGGGTTCCATTGACGTTTGGCATTTTTTAAATTAAAAGTTTACTTATTACATGGCGAAAGGAGCGGTTACCAAGTAATGTAAAATAAATGCAGGCCTCGTTAAGCTTTCTAACCGCTCTGAGTATAGTTACACAGAACACAAATTACATATCATCGATACAACTTAAAGATAAATGAATACCAATTATAGATTCGTATAGTATAGAAGAATATATGGATATAGAAGTAGAGGGGGGAGATTGAGAAAGGTGTAGATGATTATAAAAGCTGTGAATACTGAGATAACATTTGATAGGGGAAAGTGGAAGAGGAAAACATATTGTACCGACCCTAGTTTTTTTTTTTTTTTTTTTTTATTGAAGCACGACAAAGTGACTGTACTATGCCTGATGTTAAGCATAGTACAATCCAAAAACATCGGCAACCACCGATAGACAGATTATCCATGGCCGGTCGCCGCTGTCATGCCGGCCATAATGACGAAAGTCACTCGGTACTGGATATGCACAGGCTGATCCCGAAACGCGACACGCAGAAGTGAGTCACTATGATGGGCTTTTTCGCCATATACATGGTGGTTGCGACCCAGTCGGGCTGTAAAGCCCTACCACCTTGCTTGCGCCATTACCTTGTTCGATGATCAGCAGGGTGCACCACGTGCAGGTGAGGTTGGCTTGGGTGTCTCAAGTCTTAAGATGTTATTCGACACCCCTCACACCCCAAGTTAGGCAAGTTAAAAGTAAAAAGATGATGATAATGTTAATATTTTAACTTTGCTCGAATTTACGGCTATCTTCGAAGAGGCCAGAAAGATTGAAAAGCCAGAAGAAGAAGGATTATATATGAAATAAATTATCTTTGAAATGACTCTTGCTATAGTATGGCTTTGAAATTTTTATGTGACTAAATCCTTTTTGTGTGACTAAACTCTTTTTGCGTAACTATACCCTTATTGTGTGACTGTGCAACCTTTTTGTGTGACTAAAAGCGGTAAAATAAACACTATGTCACGTAGTGGAAGCAGTGTCTCGCTTACCTTCGGGTAATGGAAAATAATTATGGGACTTACGTTCTTCCCGCTTTTTTTTTTCAAATACAGTAAACTATTTTTTACATACTAGTGGGCGCCCAGTGGTCGACATTCGACCACAGTTAGTTGATTTTTTAAAGTTTGAAGTTTATTAGGGATCTTTTTTCAAAGAGTATACTTCTATAATCAAAGGTTATCAGCATGGCTACTCAGTTATTTGCCATTTGCCATGATTTTTAATTATATCAACGTAAATAAAAATGTATGTGTAAACAAAAATTGAAATTAATTATAAATTTGAAACAAAAACCACGTGGTAAAGCTCTCAAATTGTAGGCAAACATAACTTTACGAAAATAAATAAATTTATCGCAACCCATGACACAATTTTCAATTAATTTTACACGACACCATGGGGTGGTATTTCTGGGTGATATTGAATTAAATATAGTCTGTTCATTATGAGAAATAGTGATATGCCCAGTATCATCGTTTGGAAAAGTAATGGATGTACAATACAATCAAATGGTGAATCCGAGACAAAGATGTTTTTAATACTACGATTAGCTTTTGAAAATAAATTATTTTTTTGTTGCTACATGAGGTTGAAATGCAACATTTTAACCGTGAAGGTCTAAGTCATGAATTACTTTTATGAACAAAATCCTTATTTTAATTGTACAAAGTATCATTTGGCTCATTTTTTTTTTATTAAATCATCATTTGAAGAGAGTTCACCATAAAAAATAATAAACATTACAATAATAGTTATTTGTTATAATATAATTGTTGAATGTAGGATGGATTGGAAATTGGAACGTAAGAGTTACAAATACATATAGTCGAGCATAGCAACCTCCTTCCTTTCTTATTTTTTTAAAATTCGTTTTTGACGGCTGTCAAAATGTCTTTTTTATTTACATGTTTGTATATATTGTGTAAAATTCAAGCAGTAGTGTGAGTAGTGCATATTTTAATAAATTTTATGTACTTCTAATGCATTTTATATAAAATAAACAGCTATCTGCACTTCTCCGCCATATAAACTTTAACTATGCCAAATTTCAAGTTCACCGGTTTACGGCAAATAGGCTAAAAAGGGGTACAATTTATTTGCTTCACTATATAGATATAGCAGATGTATAATTATTTTCGAAATACTAGAATATAAGACACATGTAGGCTATGTATTTCTGTAATGAATAGCGAAAACTAATCTCTTGGTAAAATTTTAACTTTTGTCAAAAAAATGTTAATCTTTTGCGTAGTTAGGGTCTATAGTCGTATTAAACAAATAAACACATATACACATTATATTAGGTTATTATTAATATGGATTCTTAAAAATTGTATTTTTCCATAATATGGCATTTTAAAGCTTTTTCAATTTTATTTAATTTAAAAGTTATGGTGAGTTATTACTTTTAGCTAAAACAGTGAGATATATAGTGTCAGAATAAATAATTGCGGTTAATTGTAAAACGAATACTATTTTAAATAAGCAAGAATCAAGGAATATTATTTCAATGAAATTATTTCAACAAAAAGTACGAATGTTCATTATATCATTCCGTGATTCAGCATAAATGTTATTCTTCGTTATGAATGGGAGCGAATTCTAATGCTCATAGCTAATGGAAAAAATATAAACGAACCATTAAGGCTAAAAAAACACGTTTTAAATTGATCTAAAAGCTCGCTTCAAGTGGGCTCCTATAGAAAAAAATACATGCTTTTATAAACCGTTGAACTAGGCCGCGTCCTTACTGCCACGGCGCACATATTTGCTATGAGATGAGCTGCCGTCGCCAACCCGGGTACGGACACCAACAAAAATATGAAGCTCTTTTAGTAAAATATTGGATGACACCGTTTACGCAAACATATGTAATGCATATGTTATCCTAGGAAATACTTTATCGTAAACATTCTGCTGTAGTGAATATTTTTCTATTGTTATCCGTCTAAATTGAAAGAGCTTATAGTAAACAACTAGATACAATAAAAACAATTATATTATTTACTAGCACTTTGCAGCAACCTTGCTCGCGTTGATAAAGTAAATTTATCATAAAGTCTTTACCTTACCTCTGAAAACTAAAAACTCTAAGATAGAAAAACACTTTTCATTTTTAACCGACGAAAAAAACGGAGGAGGTTCTCAATTCGTTGCGTATATATTTTTATTAATGTATGATCACGCATAACCTTTTACAGTATAGTCCGATTTTAAAAATTCTTTTTTATTTGAAAGGGTATACTCCGAAGTTGGTCCCATTTAAATTCTCTGAGGGTATGAAAATCGAGAATGATATATTATTCACGCACTGATTATATCTATGACCGCGCAACTTTAGACAGAATAGTCCGAATTAAATTATTATCCTTTGATTTGAAAGAGTATAATACCCAGAAGTTGGTCCCATATACAAGTAAACATGAAAAAGCAACCCCAAGGGTAGGAAAACAGGGCATGATTGATAATTTAGCTTCGTGTTGTGTATTACAAATAAATTAAGCATGTAGTAATTAGTAAGATCATAGCCACAAAAAATTATAAAATGAAAACTTTTAACAAAAAATTAAACCGCCGAAAAAACTGGAAAGTAAAAAATAATACTTTTAATTTATTCATCTTAATAACTAAGTTCTTAAATTAATGTAAGTATACCTAAGAAATTTTGAGTCAGCGCCAAACAATCAATGAACAAAGATCACTAGATTACTTAAATTCACACAAATAACAAATCAAATTAAAAATGCAATGTGAACTTTCCAGCGGTAACGTGTGTGCCCGTTCGGGTTTCTTCGTAAGCACTCGGCATGCAAGGGGTGTGTCACGCTGCGCCGCCGCCGCGCATCACGCAACTATTAAAAAATTACAAATTGCAAAAAATTACGTAATTAATTACTTTGCTTGTTCGGCGCCGACTTCAAATTTCTTAGGTATATTCACATTAGTTTAAGAACTTAGTTATTAACATGAATAAAGTAAGAGGTCTATTATTTTTTACTATTCAGTTTTTTTCGGCGTTTTATTTTTTGTTAAAAAGTTTTTAATATTAGTAAGATTCGTAACTACACGTATCTCTAGTAAGCAGAAACCCATTAGTAGCAACTATTGTAATACTTGCAGTAAATAATATTCAAGCAATTTGTAATCCAGATAATACATGTTTCCGTGGACCATTAAAATTATTTTCAGACGAAGTAACGGGCATTAACTAATATTATACACTTAATAATCTAAAGAACGCCTTATAAAACTAAACAGTAGTAGGAGTTATATAAATCATACAAAAATAATTTAAGATGATGTAAATACATTTTCTTAGTAGAAATTCAATCCTACGTAAAGGAAGACTGACGGTTTGAGATCAATGTATTTAAATCTATGTCGTGGGTGTCTAGTGCTTAAGTAATCATTATTTATTTGAGGCTATTACTAATCTGTTATTTTTCTCGAGTCGTCTATAAAATTAAGACAGATAATCGTCAAAAGACAGAAATTTATTTATTAGGGACATCATAAAAACAAGGGAAAAGTTTTTTCATTTAGGGGAACCCCAAGTGTATTATTTTTATCGCTTAATAATTCTTAAATGAGATGAAACTAAGCGTTGGCGGAGTTTTGATTTCATTTACCAAACTTCAATATCACTGAAGTTTAAAGTATTTAAATACATTGATGTTACAGATTTTATCTCTC
The DNA here is from genome assembly GCA_014332785.1 of Antheraea mylitta. Lineage (NCBI taxonomy): Eukaryota > Metazoa > Arthropoda > Insecta > Lepidoptera > Saturniidae > Antheraea > Antheraea mylitta. The sequence continues at coordinate 4,949,858 of JACEII010000017.1, read as the reverse complement.
CAGTTCGTATTTAGAGTTATATTAATATATTGCATCAGACAAGATAACATATGTATTTTCAAAATTAAAAATAAAACTTTATTTAGGATCCTGAGAAGGCGCTCATGAATATCAAAACTAACAACGGTTCCGAAAACAACCCAGTCCTAGAGAAGAACCGGCAAGTAACTAAATCTGATTAATCATTTCATCTAAAGAATGCAAATCTAACATACTTGTTAGTCCCGTGAAGCTGTTAAGGACTTGCTAGGTCAATAGTCATTTCGTGCCTGTACTTTTCGATTTTTGTAAAAAAAATTGTTGTAGGTGTCTAGAAATAAGTAATAGAATATATTTCAATCGTTTTTAAAAATGTCTGTCTGTTTGTCTATTTGTATGAGCACCCATCACTGCTAAGGTACTGGGTTCACAATAAAACCCCTGGTTGAGTTTTTGGCGGGATCTTAGTCTGTCATGTAGTGGATTTTATATTTTATTCATAATCTTGTATTATAGGACTCAATATTTTGTAAATTTGGTGGAGTTTTACGTAATATTGTTAGTTTATTGTGCATAAGTGAAGTGAATGGAAAATAATATCACGGAGCATGAAATTCTAAGATGCCACAAGGACTCCCAGGAAGGTTCTAACAAGGGATCCACCATCTTGTTAGAATATTGACTCACACGACGCTTAATATTGAAGTGATCGCACGAAGCTTGTAATATTATTGATTACTCGACAATGGCAGTAATAATCTGAAAGATTGATTGCCAACAATAAAGTTTAAAAAAAAAACCTCTGGTTTTTTTATGAGCTGATACTTGCTATGCTTAGTTTGGACTTAAATAGCCTTATGAAAATTTGTAAAATAACTGTAATATCACTTTTTTTTAATGTGGCGATTGAATAATATTTAACTTGTGATTTTTTTTACATGTCGTTTTCATTGTTACAGCGGTGATTTAAAGACAGATGATGTACAAATGAATAATTTCAAGAATATATATAACTGTTTTTAACTACATGATATACATTATATTTAAAATGAAGTAACTCTTTTTCAGACTGTACTAGGTACATTGACTTAAATGGGTCGACCCCCTCCTTGATGCCACGAGCGATGTAACATTAATGTACAGAAGTAAAATTTGTGGTCTGGAGCTGAAAGGGCCAAAGTATGTTTTTGTAAACAATTACATTTTACGGCCTAATTATTAGAAAAATTTTCATTTCTGCAAAACGACGTATGTGTAATGGAAATCTATCAAAATGGGTTATATGTGTTTTTATAGGTAAGATTTCTAATGATACCGCAGCGGTAGTGTGTTTAGACACTGCAAATTGACACAAATTCGAGAGCCGGCAATTTGCCGGAGATTTTGGTGAACAAAATTGGTGATAAAATCATATCACGGTGCTAAGGTTTTTTATTTTTGAATAATGTCCCTTTTAGCACCATGCCACGGAAGTAATTTGAATAAAAATGTTGTGAAAAGTAAATATTTATATATACTAGTGGGCGCCCAGTGATCGACATTTGACCATAGTTAATTGATTTTTTAAAGTTTGAACTTTATTAGGGTTCTTTTGTCAAAGGGTATGCATATATAATCAAAGGTTTTCACCATGGCTACTCAGTTATTTGCCATGATCTTTAATTATATAAGCATAAAAAAAACTGTGTGTAAATGAAAATTGAAATAAATTATAAATTTGAAACAAAAATCACGTGGTAAAGCTTTCAAATTTTAAGCAAAAGTAACTTGACGAAAATAAAGAAATTTATCGCAATCCATGACACAATTTTCAATTAATTTTACACGACACCATGGGTGGGTGGTATTTCTGGGTGATATTGAATTAAATGTAGTCTGTTCATTATGAGAAATAGTGATATGCCCAGTATCATCGTTTGGAAAAGTAATGGATACACAATACAATCAAATGGTGAATCCAAGACAAAGATGTTTTTAATACTACCATTTACCTTTTGAAAATAAATACTTTTTTGTTGCTACATGAAGTTGAATTGCAAACATTGTAACCGCGGAGGTCTAAGTTATGGATTACTTTTATGAAAAAAAATCTTATATTGATTATACAAAGTATTATTTAGCTCATTTTTTTATTAAATCATCTTTTCAAGTGAGTTCACCATAAACAATAATAAACATTACAATAATAGTTATATGTTATAATATCATTTTTGAATATACGATGAAAAATGGTAATTGGAACGTAAGAGTTAAAAAATACATAAAATCGAGCATAGCAACCTCTTTCGCAACCTTTTTTGAAGGTTGTCAAATGTCTTTTTTATTTACATGTGTCTATATGTTGTGTAAAATTCAAGCAGTAGTGTGAGTAGTGCATATTTTAATTAATTTAATGTACTTCTAATGCATTTTATATGAAATAAACAGCTTTCTGCACTTCTCCGCCATATAAACTTTAACTATGCCAAATTTCAAGTTCACCCGTTCACGGGAAATCGGTTAAAAAGGGGTACAAAGATTTTGCGTCACGTATCAATGTATAGATTTGTCATGATAGTCTAATATCGAGTGCAGCACGTCAATGTTCTTTGTAAATTTGGACTCTAGCTGCCACATGACGTCTCCGTACTGGACGTAGTACTGATGAAGTTAAGCATTCATATAAGTGCAATATTACATGGGTGCTTCATTTCTTCCTTCAATACCAATTTCTAATAACTCAAATCGTATCATGTAAAAAAATGTTATCTGAAAACGGCGAAATTACTAATATGTATGCTATATTTTTAATTCATAGATGAAGTAGATTTATTACCATTTGAAACCAAGTTGCATAATAGTCCCAAATTTAACCTATGAGAAACCCGTATTGATCTAGGTTTGTATTGTGTTCCGTTTGAAATAGGGTCTATTTGGGCGATGCCTGTGACCCATATTTCAGAGGTCCCATTCGGGATGAATCTAAATCTCCCTATCGCTGGCTCACGGCCCGACGGTATTACATTGATAGGATGATAGCCTTTTACATCGGGGTAACATATTTTGAGTACTGATACTAAATCATCACGTATAAAAAAAATAGGTGCGTAATAACAAATTCGCTTGTCATACATCATTTCTATGTCACGGAAATCTCTGATTGTTTAACCTCTAACAAACGGTTTGATTCGGTGAATGGTTGGCGTTGTTCTAGAAGCTTTAGAGAAATGTCCGCCTGTCCTCAAGTTAGCTTAGCATGTTTACCAACTTGGACTACATTATAATTTAACATCAGATTGGAATGAGATTTTCGTTTGAGATTGATTCGTTGATGTATGGATAATGAAATGAGAGTTTTACTATGTGTATTGTAATATTCACCTGGTGTTATTCGCTTACCCTGCAATATTTTTATTCATTCAAACTCCTTTAATATTTCGAGAGATATACAATTTGTAAGAAAGATTTAAAGTTCAACATTTTAAGACAGGTCTTTAAAATAACTGATAGTATATTCATACCCTAAAACCTAAGAAAATTACAACATTACTGTTTTCTGGAAGCTTCCAAATGCGGACCCTAGAGTTATGGGTTACCTCAAGGCTTTTTTGTATCATAGTAGGCAAGCGAACTGGTGGGTCACCTGAACATCAAGTGATCCTGCCGTTTATAGACAATAGCAACCCCAGGGGAATCGCAAGTTTGTTGCCATCCTGTGTTTGGGTGGTTGGGAAGGGAGGGAGGAGGAGGTAAGTCTCCGGCGCTCTCACTGACCGAACGAAATGCAACAATGCAAGCACTGTTACTTCACGTCGGTGTTTGTGTGAGAGGGTGATACTTCCCCAGGCGATCCGACCCATTCATGCTGACACCAGTTATAGTTGTCAGCGTGGTTCTACCACCTATAAAAACTATACCATGGGTCTCTTATTGGGCTTGAGTTCCCCTCTTCAAAGTCAAGTAATACAACAGTAAAATACTTCTGGTATTTAGTTATCAGTACGCAGGAGTAATTATTTGTAAATGGTTTTTCCTTTTTTCACTTACTAATCCTTTTAATTGACTTATAAATCAGTCTATAAACAAATAAATTACAATTATATTCGCTGAAAAGAGGAAACCAGTTTTAAAACAAATCCAATTAAAGGCAACGATATTAAATAATTAAAATTGATGTCAACACGTGACGGAGACGCGATATCGTTATAATAAAGCCTTTACACGCCGTATAAAGGGAAATAAATGTAATTTAACACCCAAAGGGATTGTAAATCCTAAGTAATTTATATTAATAGCTCAAAATTTATGTTAGTTCTGCTTTCGACCGGTGTTTTGGGACCGATTTTGGTGCTAACTAGACAACCTTAAATCATAGCAATCGTGTAAATTGGTTGTTGTTCGTAATTCACAACTTCTGTTGTTTCTCTGTGGATAATAAATATTATATAGTTTTTATTAAACAGTTATAAATATATTAATATCTGAAATACTTTTCACAATGCATTATACTATATACATTACATACTATATACATTACTATATACATTATATACATTATTATGAGTTTATACGTTATTAATCGTTTAAAATTAAAGACTGTCTTAAGGAATGTGAATATATATTTTTTTATACTTTATGGTTTAACGTTTGATCACACTTTTGTAGATAAGATTCTAAAAATGATCTCACTGACTTAAAGTTACTTTTATATAAGTATTTATATAAATATATAATGATAGTTTTTATACATATTTTTTTTACCATTCTTATAAACAAAAAGAAATTATTTTTGTTTCTTTAACATCTCTATTCTTGTTTTTATTTTCATTTCCATTTCTTCAAAGAATTTTGTGTGAGTAATATCCCAGTAAAAGAATATATATTTTTACATATAAATCCATTTCAATATACAATAATAGCATTTATTATGAGTTTCTGTGTCCTAAACCTATAATTTACGCACCAATTAATTAATTGTTTTAAATACCATCTCTAAATATGAAAACAGATTTAAGATCAAAGCAAATAAAGACGGATTTCCTTAAACACTGCATCGTAAATATAATTTTAACTCGTCGGGTCAAAGCTGAAATACGAAATTATTATTTTCTCCCCGGCCGCCATTTTGTATAATCTCTTTTACTATCTTTTTGACGCGATCGTTGTAATTAACAAGGTTACTTTACCGGCTTACGAGGCATTAAAGTCACTCTCGAATCTTGATATTTCATAATAAATCTTTTAAGGTAAATGGAAAGCTATTTTCAATGAAAAATTGTTATGAAGGAAAACTTCGTATCACTTGACGTGTTCCATTTTATAAATGATTCAAATTTGAAAAGAAAATGAATAGAAACATCACGATCTACATATTTATATATATTTTGTATTAAATAAAATTCTTTGTTTGAAAAGAAACAAAACAGATAAGCGTCAGTCTTGTAACATTATACACAGCGATTCAGCTTATAAATAACTAGCTTCTGCCCGCTTCGTTCGCGTGGAATACATACTTTCGGCTAACGCTAATACGCAACGGAAGCTCTGAAGAGGAAAAAAACACGGTTTTTAAAGATTCTTCATTGGTGCTCTGCTCCTATTGGTCTTAGCGTAATGATATTTAGTATATAACCATCCTCGATAAATGAGCTATATAACGTTGAAAGAATTTTTCAGATCGGATCAAGTAATTACTGAGATTACCCCCTACAACCTCACAACGTCAGAAACTCACAAACTT
>JACEII010000017.1:4891072-4943984 GCA_014332785.1 Antheraea mylitta | reverse complement strand
AACGTCAAAAACTTTATCTCTTTATAATATTAGTATGCCTCGATAAAAGCTTCAAATCGGTTCAGTAGTTCCTGAGATTACCCACTACAACTTCACAAACTCACAAACTTTACCTGTTTATAATATTAGTATAGATTTAATTGATGAAAAAGTTACTTTGCGGAAATCCATTGTTACATATTATATTGAACGTTACTTAGCACTTCAACCTGGAATTGCTACGCTATTGTTGTCTCATTGCAACAAAAATCGGTTTGATTTTTTGTTAAACTTTGAATCGACTGTGTCGTCATTACACGCTAATCTGCAATCAATTTTCAACTTTTATATTTGAGAGTTCCACACCGACAGTTTCAACCGACGACAGGTTCAACCATCGGCCAATGTCGGGTTCAACGTCAGCCAACGACGCAATTTATATGTGTTTAGGGGTTAGTAACAATGACAATATAATCATCTTAATGAAAGCGAAGTCGTAAGTACCAGCTGATATTAAATAATAATTAAAACAAATGGAAAGGTGAATAATTATAAAATTTTCTATATTATCCACCAACGTAGTAACGTATTAATTTGTTTCAAATTTGAAAATATTTTATGTGTTCAATTTTTTTTTTTTTAAAAGGACGAGTATGCGAGGAGAATTTTGAACACATCAATTTCGACGAGGTATCCAGTTACAAGTACAATTCTAAATATTGATAACGCTGTCAATAGTGTTTCTAAATTGTTTTTTTAATTGGCAAGGCAGGACAATTTGCCAGTGTCAGTCAATATTATATTTTTATGAGCGCAATAATTGTATATGTAAATTAGGTTTTATGTTATGTTGTTGATTTATTCGAATAAAAATAAATATATAGTATATTTATTCATTGCATTTTGAACCGCAAAAAAAACATTTCATATTTGTTAGTCAAAGTAGCGTTTTAGTTTAATATCAACCGCTGAATAATAAAATATATCAATATACTGTAAAATGTTTAAAAAAGAAAGTAATATTTGGCATGAATAATTACGGCAATTTTTAAGAAGCGAGAGTGCCGCCCTTCTCGGAGTAATCTTCAAGTTATTGCGTTGGTATTAACGCGAGAAACAAACATCATAATGTTTTAAAATAATGAGGGAGGGAATGCTCTGAGTGGGTTGTGACAAAATTAGATATTTTTTTGTTTACCTTTTGCAAAATACATGTTTATTGTTGTATAACAAAGTTAATTTAATTTTTTTGACGATTTTCAACCAACGACGTTACATTGACACTTTTACTTTTTGACGATTTTATCATTTATTCCCAAAAGTAAAAAATTGTAATGCATCAAATTCCTAAAACAAAACCTTGACAAAATTGTGTAGTGATTTCCTACATTTGCCAACATTCTAAGATTTACAGAGAACGTCTAAAATTTAACACAGAACAGTAAATCAGAATAGAAAATATGCATTACAATGTAGATTACTTTTTTTTCTTGTCAACTGAAAGATTGTGTTAGCTTATTTTCTTTGTATGGCTAAAAACGTGTTTCTATAAATAATCTATAGAGTTGAACTATCTGCTATATGTATATTGTTTGTCCGAATCTGTAAAACACCTGAAACGATTTTAATTTTACTGGTGAAGATAGATTTTTTTTGTAGTACCATCTAGGATATTTATTTAATTGCTTTTTTATTACTACGTTTTTTTTTCGGTCCCGAAGCTAAATAATTACCCGAAAATATGAGGCCTTAGTATTAAATCTAAGTAGTGTCCCAGATCGTGAGAAGATTTGCCATGTAAAATTAATGTATACTTCGATATATTTTTTTAATTTTTATAACTCTGTGGCACTAAATGCTATCATATCGTTCGAAATTAGGAATTATTCAGAATTGTGCGCTCTACAATAGTGCTTATGGCGACTTAACTGTAAAATTTTTTAGAAATATATCGTTTTTTTTAATTGTCACGTTACTAATGGCTAAATATACAGGAAAAATATTAATGAGACGCTTGTAGTAAATTTAATTTTCTACAAAAAACCTTTTAAATGATATCTCTCCGATTTCTCGAGATACTGAGCTTTTACATTTATGTTGTATACAATTTTAATGGATTATTGGGTGAAATTTATAAATAAATTGATTTCCTTTCATATATTACCGACTGAACTAATTGATTGATAACTGAATATTAGGGAATCAAGCTACCTCGTTAATATTTGTTGGGACAAATGTAAATAGGATACATTGAAATATAATATTTATTCAAAACATCTCTGTCATGCAGTTGATGTGGATGTCAGATCTTTTAATATGATCTGAGACGTAACCCTGTCACGTCGCCCAGTGACATTGTAACGTGATATTCTTGTATCGCCCGCGGCGTACACTTTGATCATCGACCCTTAGTGGATGATATTTATATTAACCAACTCAAAGGATACCTATGAATAATATGTTAAAAAGACTTATTTAGGATTCCTTAATAGAAAAGTGGCATGTAAAGAAATCTATTGTTAAAGCTTTATACTCGGTGATAGGCTTTACATTCTTTTGTCTCTGGAATGGTGATAGCTAGTTACTTTGAAGTAAAATTCCTTTAAGCACTCTTGTTTTGGGAAGTAAGCTGGTGAATGCGTGACGAGAGCGTTACAACAATTGTGATCGGTTGAGACGAGCAGAAGTTGAGAGGAGATATAAGATAGACCTCTTACGAGGTGACAAGTTGAGATAGTCAAGTTAGCTGGATAGACAAAGCCCAAAATAGGGAGAAGAAGAAATCCTCGGAGGAGGCTTTTGGAAATACAACTATATAAAAATATTTACATTTTAAAATAAGTAACATAAGTAGGTTAAGTTAAGATAAGAATTTAAACTATGTACAAAAAATTTGTTTCCATGAAATATAAGGCTTCTTATTTTTATTTGATTGTTATTTAATAAAGAAAATAAGAAATGATTAGGAATATATCATAGAAAATTGTAATAGATTTCACATATGGATTATTTCAGAAGCGGAACACTCTTCAGCCTTGATCCATACATCATAGAGTATGTCATATATAGCGTTTACTTATACATTTTTTCCTCTATCTACTAGGTGTACTTTGTCGCATTGCGTCGGTTTTGCCCCGTAATATTTCCTACAAAGTTATACAAATACAAAGTTTACAAATAAACTTCTAAAAGATAACGATTTTGCATCGCTGTACGTTTCGGCACACAAAAATATACGACTTGCTAGCGTCGAAGAATAAACAACTAAATTCTTGTAACTACTCTATTGTTAATTTTAAAACAGAATGTATTTTAATATGATTTGCTTTATGAGTATTGTCGTATGGCATACATTGTTATTGGTATATCACGTTTTTGTGAATCAACTGCTAGGATTCGAACCTACGTCCATCGACGTGGTTTATGAACACGCTATCAACTGAGCCATCATTGCTTCAAATGCTTTATAATAAAAATAATCTTTGATTTTTTCGGCTTTTCTGTACAATAATATGTATGTACTATATACATAAACCGACTTCTTGAATCCATCTATCTATTCCTGAAAACTGTATTAAAATCCGTTAAATAGTTTAAAAGATCTAAGAGTACAGACAGCGGAAGCAACTTCATTGTACACTATGTAAAAAAATTATAAAGTGGGTATTAATTGTCTTCGTAAAGATACTCAGAAATTTCACAATACAGTAGAAATCTGCAAGAAAGTTACTGTTTATTAATTGCCTAAAACAGCTGGTCTTGTTATTCGAATGTATAATGTTTCGAAGTAATAAAGTCGACCCTTTGAAATTTCTAGAATTCTATCTCAACACACAATGTTCTGTTTGCCAATAAGCGAAGTTATAATGAGTTGTGATGCTACAGAAAATATTTAAACAAGCTTTCGTGACTGCGAAAAATTATTGTTACGGTTTTGTAGTCAAATAAATGAAATACGGCTGCAGTTAGTTAACTTTTGTTGTCTTCGAGCTTTAGCAGTTACTGCATCTTTGTGTAAAAGTTACGAATACATTGTTTATTTGACTATAAAATATTCCTCGTAACTTGTTTACTGCAGTTTGGGAGTTGTGAGATCGTTATTTAAGTTTGTTGTTTAAAATAAATTAAAAATACTATATACATAAAACTAGCGCAATTCATTGCTATAATTTAAGTATATAATATATATATGCATCATAACTAGAAGTATTTATATCATCAGGCTGAGATTACATTTAGGTATGGTTAATGGTAGAGTAAATTCAGCTTTGTACTCTTATTATTGGTCATATTAATAAAATTCAATAATGCCTTAAGTAACTAGGAGTATAATGGATATTAATTTACACCAATACATACAGGTCTAGGTTTAAACCCAGGTAAAAACAAATAAAGATAGTACGTGGAGTTTCTTCGCGCGGAAGAATGTGGAAATGAAAATAGGAACGGGTAGAAATTGATATAAATAAATATATACATACATAAACAGGTATTCTACGCGCATGCGTTCGATTGCCACGCATTCACTCTCGCTCGGTCTCTTTCTATTCCTCATCCCCAGGAGCGTTGAACGTTTAACGCAACCTTGTTGGAAGTCGCATTAGAAGTTTCACTTCAATTATACTTTTAGTTTGTGTTACAACCTATCCTACGAATAATTATAATGAAAATTCATACTTCAAAATATAAAATGCAATGATGAGATCAATATAGAATGCAATAAATTTAGTTAAAGATAGTGTTTGTGAAGAAACACACAAAACTGCACTTAACTCTATTATATTGTCATCCATAAATTCACTTAGTTGCGACGGTATCGTAAACTTTTTACATCAAGCTGAAGTTTATAGTGTTATAATGCAAATGAGTTCTGTAACTCTGTGGGTTGTCCCTTTAAATCTTTGCCACTTTGGTAAGAACGTGACAGAGTTAATCTTGGCCGATCGGGATCACAGTAAAACTTACCCAACAAATGATAGGTGTAGTGGAGATCGTGGGTTGAATATTTGATAATGAGGTAACGGATTGAGGAAAACTTTCTCGTGGTTAGTTTTTCAATCCAGGGCAGAGTTCTTACTATTGTAAAACTTTTTGAATACATAAATGTGGTTTGAACTGGTCTCAAATTTGTGGAGTAGATGATTTAGTTTCCGACTGATCCTTCTGATAGATTTATTCGGCTTATTGTTACAGCTTTGAATTTAGAAATCATTTTATAAGGTGTCATCTATTTGATTTAGTATTTAGTAGAAACAGTAAAACGCGAGACGTATATTGTCGAAGTGTAAACTCTGAGGAAAGAAACTGCACCCAAAATGAGGATTGCACAAAGAGTAATAGAGTGCGTCTCGTTAGATATTACTTTAAGCGATGAAGTTGAAATGAAGATATCAAAAAAATTACAAAGTATATACAGCACAGGACAGGACTAATGCCCTGCAGTTGGTTAAAAAAGCTGCCCAAGATAAAGAGTATTTAATTTGAACCAAATTAGTTAAAATATAAGATCAGATACATACCAATGGTAAACATACAAGATTGTCCATAAATACCAACATTATACCCTAAAACGTTCGTATTTTCTCCAGCATCTAATAATCACAGTAAAATTTATGTTTGTTGGAAAACGTTTACAGGAATATCATAAAATGTTTTTATCGACAATACAAAACTTATTTTTATAGTCTGTTTATATGGCGCCGGCTGAGGAATTGATGGGTTATGTGGACGGATGAGGGTGATCCTGAATTTATTAGTATGTAAGTGTATGTTATTTGAGAAATAAAGTTTTTCCCTTGCAGCTATCAAAATTCGAGAATGTACTGTTTATGTTGATATAACTTAAAATAGATTACATCAACATTGTTTTTTTTTTTGTTGAGTATCTTAACCCTTCACGCCTTATTTTCAAAAGATCCTCATGAAACATGTACGCATTTCTTGGGGTACAGAATAGCACATAGGGTGGGTATATTTAATCCAGAAATAAATACTTTTGAGATAAGTCAAATTTATATTAATGCGAGCGATGCCGCAGGCAAAAGCTAGTTACATAAAACGAAAGTAAATCTCTGTGTCAGTTTGCTTCCTTTTCATGACCAAGTCTCTTAAGTGGTCGCAATAAAATTGAACATATAGCGCGCCTAAAACCTAAAGGAGGATATGGGTTTTTGATGTATTCATTAGTCAATTTTGAATGAAGGTTGAGTTTTTTTAATTTAAATTATGATTAGGATAAGGACTAGTTAACTTCTTTTAAGTAGCTAGTACTCCTCCGAATTTCTGTCGCTTAGAAGTTCCATTATATTATGGATTCAAGGAAGGAACAACGTTGAATAAATAGGTATTACACAGGCATATTTTCTAGCACTGAATATTTTTATTTATGATATTACGGCGAATTGCCTGCAGAAAGATAAACGTAGTCGGAAGCTTGAGCTAGCAATAGTAATCACTTTAAGTCAGTCGAAAGTGGTTCACATTCGTTAGCCTTAGATAATCTGTCTAAACTTCAACAATGATAAGAAATTATTTGCGAGACTAACGTAAGAAGAAAGGCAAATTATTCCACGTCGCTTATCAGACAATTCAAGAGTGAATGAGACGATGAAAGCAAATGTATATTGTCGTTTTTAGAATGCTATTGAAGTAATGTTTAAATGTTTCTAATTACAAAATTCAACTTCATATCTTTATACCACAAAAAATTGACAAACACAAATGTGACATCGGTCAAACAGTACGTAATTTTAAAACTCTTTGTAAAGACACGGTATTACGACGTTAATATTCTAATAGGTTCTACGGGTCGTTTTTTTTTAATAATCACACATATGACTTTCTACACATATGTAAAAAGAGTTTCCGATTAAATATATTAGATGACATGGAGATAAAAAAACATAATAATAAAGATATACTTCTGGATGAACAAATCCACGGGTCATGCTTCTTACCACTCAGAGTATCCCTACTCAATATACAAGTATAAATAGCGAAGCACAACGTGCTGCACTAGATTCCTAACTTCAAGATATATAGGAAGGACGAAGTCATGGCCGACGGGACTGCTTATAGGGGGCTCGCAGTGCTCGTTAGAGACAAAGTTGTCCACCAGTGCATCCCGCACAAACATTACCAGTCGCTTTATGCGCTGGGTGTACTGGTGAACATAGCCGGCCGACAACAAGATTATACGCCGCTTATAGACCGCCAACAGACACAACCGGCACACTAAGAGCCGACTTAGAGGACATCCTAGTTCAGCCACCTGAGCCGACGATTATAGTCGGTGACTTTAACATAAAGCACCGACATTGGAATTGAGGGATCAAGACGACGTCGCTGGGCCAGCACGTACTCAAATACTCGGAGGACTATGGCTACGAGATTGTTGGCCCAGATACGCCCACGCACCATCGTGGACCCAGATCGCGTGACGTGATCGATATCGTCATATACCGCGGCCTGACTAGCCCGCCCACGCAAACTGTTCTCCCGGACCTACCATCACCAACAAGAGTATGCCTTCCTGCTCCATGAAGACAGTTCTGTTGGGAACGTTTCCAGGAGGAACTGGCGCAGAGAACACCAACCCGACAAATGAGGACCGTAGACGACGTCGAAGGGATGACAGACAACATCACGAGGTGTTTTCACAGGAGGTGTCGTCACACATCAGAGAGACGAATGACGGGAGACCGCCCCTTCTCCGTCACATCAAAGATCTCATCGACGAGAAACGGAGAACCAGAGTTCAATGGCAGAATACCCGTTGCCCGAGTTTGAAAACACGCCTCAACTCGTTGGTGACGCGCGTTAAGCTCGCACTAGATGACCACGCGTCTAAATCATGAGACGCGTATGTCGAGAGCATAGGAGATCATCCTCCTTCGGTGCATCGCCTATGCCGATCATTATCCTCGGCACCTAGAAAATCGCACCCGCTTCAGGGAGAGGACGGCTCTATGAAGTTCACCGCCGAAGACAGGGCCGAGATATTCGCCACGTACCTGGCGGCTCAATTTCAGCCCAATCCTGTCTCCGATCACCAACACAACGAAGAAGTTATGAGATCCCAGATGTCCCGTGAAGGAGAACACACCGAAACCGACAACCATCTCTTCGTCTCACCACGCGCAGTGCTGAGAGAGATTTTAAAATTAAAGCCAAAAAAGGCCCCTGGAATAGACGGGATAACGAACTCTATGTTACGCCATGCGCCGTATAAGACCGTCGCGGTGCTGACGCGACTGTATAACGGAATCCTGAGGGCAAATTACTACCCCAGTGAGTGGAGACTAGGGGTGGTAATAATGATACCGAAGCAAGGGAAAAACCTTTTTAAACCAGAAGGCTATAGGCCCATTACGCTGCTCAGCACACTCTCGAAAGTCTTCGAGAGACTTGTGCTGAGCATGCTGAAGCCACACATCCCTCTGAGGAAGGAGCAGTTTGGGTTTTGTGAGGGACATTCCACGACCCTCCAACTGACAAGGGTGTTGAATACTTTTGTCGAAGGCCATAACAGGAAACAACACGCCGCCCTTGTGTTACTTGACATGGAAAAGGCCTTCGACAAAGTATGGCACGAAGGCTTGTTACACAAGTTGGCCACCGAGACGACCACCCTCTCACGCCTACAGAGACTCGTGAAATCCTTCCTGGAAGACAGGAAAATGAGAGTGAGAGTCGAGAGCGAGATGTCCAGAGAAGTCGAGGTGAAGGCGGGAGTGCCCCAAGGCAGCTGCCTCTCGCCGCTGCTATATGCCCTATACACTAACGACATCCCCGCAGTCGGCAGAGCACAAGATAGCCTTATTTGTCGACGACACGGCCTACTAGGCGACATCTATCAATAGATTGAAAGCCGCAGAACTCCTACAACCTACGCTCGACGCACTTCCCGACTGGCTCAGCAAATGGCGGCTTACTATAAATGTCGAGAAGACGCAGGCCTTTCAGCCGAGATACGCCAAGAAGGCAACCCCCCCCTGACACTCCAGGGGCATACCCTACCATGGAGGGAGGAGGTAAAATACCTCAGAGTGGTTATTGACAGGGGTTTGACATTCCGCAAACATGTCGATAACATCGTCGCGAAGTCAAGGGTGGCGAGGAGAGTGCTATACCCGGTGCTAACTACGAAACTGCCCTATAGCACCAAACTAGGCCTCTATAAAACATACGTGAGATCTCGGCTCACGTATGCAGTTGAGAACGATTGTCAGAGCCCCATCGTACGTGAGGAACGCGACTATCGCTCGCGACCTCAAAATAGAGAGCCTAGAAAACTTTATAAGCAGCCTCGCCACGAACATGTTTCGGAGAGCAGACTCATCGGCGCACCCACACCTCCTAAACATTGCGCCGCTTCATACTAGACCCCCCGATGAAGAATCTAGAATGAAAACTGTCAAAAAACAGGCATGGACGCTCATCCGCACATCCGAACGGGAAGGAGCGAGACGCGCTGCAGAAAACCATATGGAGTCAATAACTCCAACTCTAGACACACTCTCATGCGAGGGTGGCGAAAAATTATCTCCGTAAGAGGGTTCGCCCTGAGACGGATCCTCTGCACCCCTACTCAAAGGGGCGCGAGAAGAGCTCGAGTCGCTGCACTAAGGGTGCGTCTAGTGCGTCGATTTAAAGAAAAGGCCTTGTTTAATACCAACCTACTATTGTACATGCCAGGAATACAAATGAAAGCCTGGAGAGGAGAATGCCGGCTGGCACAATGTTACAGATGCCAGCAATATAATCACTCTTCCCAACAGTGCCACAGATCGATCGCCTGCGTGCAATGCGGGGAACCGCATCTCGCCCAAAATTGTGACCGCCCGAAAGTTGCGCCGGCGATCTACGCCAACTTCAAGGGCGCCTGTCCATCCAATATGCCATCTAATAAGACGCGCTGCTCCACATTTAAGCGGGAGCTAAAGAACCGCCGTGTAGGCCCCTAGGCCCGGTCCAGTGATCCCGAGCGCAGGATGGGAGACAGACCAGCCCCAAATATGATCGAGGAGAAGACGGTGGCGAGCTTCATGGCCCCCACCTACGATTCTCCTCTTAAGGGTACCAAGTGATTCCAAAATAATAAGAAGAGAGGCCCACAACAACCACAGGAAGAAACTCGGCTCTCAGAGATGTTGAAGAGAGTGAAAGCTCTCCTTGATGACCGTGACAGGAAAATAAAGACAGCCTCCCTGAAAGAAACCTGCAAAATCAGAGCGGAGTACGGGGAAAAACTAAAGGAATAGTGGCACCCCACGGCGCTAACACCAGCCAGATACATTATCAATATATGCATATTCATCAATCATAACACATTCCAATATATATTTTAATTACTGATATTTTACAGTTATACATATACTAACAGTGTCAATCAACGTCATGTTCAACCGTCAACCAAGGATGCGTTTTTAATAACTTATTGTTGTTTTGGTTACTAACATTTCGCCTTCTCTGTTACTAGTTTGAGACGTAACGTTTTCTGGTACCGTTCACGTAAATGAAAACAAACGTTTTTTGTTGCACACAGACGTGATAGCGCCATGCAATTCCAGGCGGCAGTGCAAAGTAACGCCCACTCTAATATTTAATGACGGGTTTTTGCGCAAAGTAACCCCTTCTTCAGTCAAAAATTGACAAACATCACATACTTTATTCCCTATACTTATTTATATTTTTACAGAGAACAAGAAGTATTCAGGAAGATTCGCAGCGGAGTCAATCGAATCCTTTTTCCCGCAAACAAATTGGAAAGAGATTGTAGGCCAAAGAAATGATAGGATTCCGCTTTCCCTTTGAGTAATCACCGTCTCCTTATTCCCTTAGCCTGAGTTATTTTTATTATTTCATTAAGATTAGTTAAATTGCATGGCGTATTTTATGTAAACAAAAAATTTATACGAACATTTTCTCTTCGTTTGTAAATAAGAAAGGATTCAGTGGCTTTGTGTCGACATAGCGCAAATAAGGTTCTGTTTTGATTAATTCCGCTCGCTTCTGACATCTTTATTTTTATTAAACAAAGCGGCTTTAATATAACACGAAACAATAGTCTTTTTCGATGAAATATTTTTACTTTGAAATGAAATATTTTTGTGATAAAACTACAGTTTGTAATAAAGCTCTTTATCAATCAATGCTTTTATCGAGGTAAATATAAACAGTAGCATTCATTCATTCAGTAGCAACATTCAGCATGAATGGGTCAGCTCGCCCGGGGTAGTACCACCCTCTCACAGAAAACCGACGTGAAGTAACAGTGCTTGGATTGTTGCGTTTCATCCGGTCAGTAAAAGCGGCGGAGGCTCATGTCCCTCCTCTCTTCCCTCCTTTACCCTCCTCTCAAACACAGGGTGACAACGCACTTACGAGTCCCTTGGTGTTGCTAGTGTCTATGGACGGTGGTGATCACTTAACATTAAGTGGCACACCTGTTCGTTTGCGTCCTATGATATAAAAAAAAAAACTATATTACGGATTACATATATCGTAGTATATTGTGTATACGTGCGTCAGCGGTCGCCCATAACTCAGTTTGCGTCATTTACACACAAAAATATGTCTCGGGTTTTAGGATTATTTTGACAATGCTTATAAATTATAACCTATGAATTATTTAATGTATAAACTACTAACTTTGACTCGTGGGTTTATTCGTGTATGTGGATATGACATATCCCTCTGGAATTGTTTGTGTTCTGTATCAAAGGTACCGTATCTCTGAAAATGTGTAGGTAAAATTTTATTATGATCGTTCATTGAATATATTGTTCTTGAATGTTTTTGTACTAGCGTATATAAATACGTTATTATGCATTAATTTTCAATGTATTAAAAATATATTATACATAACTTACTTAGTGATGCTCTCTATTGAGAGCGCTGTTTGAGCCCAGATGGCATGTATTTGAATCTTCAATACGAGGGTAAACAGTGAACATTTGTATCGAAATTGCGTGACTGATAAATAATATTTTAAAGAAAAATATATAATATAGCTTTTAATTCTTTACATAGACATAATTACTAAACCACAAAGCATTAATATTTGGCAACAATCTGTTCGGTCTATCCTAAGAAAGCATTTTTTTTTCTAATGTTACATGTTTTGCTTGTCTCGAAACCTAAATAAGTTGGAGATCTCAAACCTCCAGTGACTTATTTTCTTATTTAGTGTCTTTATATCCTCCTGGGTACCTTTTAATTACCTCTCAAACACCGATTCACGATGCTTTATGCCCTTATGACCTTTATGTAAATTTTATCACTAACATAAATGTTAAAAAAAATTACAACAGTGCAAACTTTTCATATATAAGCGAATAGGCATCGAATGTGCTACCAAGTAACGGGGAAGGTTTTGTAACACAAAACCACAATGGTAATCAAAGTTAATCGTACCAACAAACTTAACTACGTTTTAAATATGCTTAATTCTTTATTGGTTGTTAAACAATGTGTGTAAAACCTTCTTGCGTGCTACAATATAATATCATTAAACTAAAGTGATCGTAAACATTTAGATTCATGTCTAATTAGCGAAGTTTTTAAAACCGAAATACGGTCGTATATCTATAAACTTAAGAAATTTGTAGTCAAATGCTTTCTTTTTTTTTAATTATTAATTTTTTGAAGTTATACTTTTGATGCGATTGGGAAAAATGATGAGAGTAATTTTTTACGCTGTACACCCACACCGACACATAAAAGCGACACCATGAAGATGCTCATAATTGTTTGTTAAATTTTCGTGAGAACTGATAACTACATTCAAGATAGTTTTATTCAAAGGCGAGTTGAGTTTAACGATCCCAAATTAACACGTGGACTATAGTCATTATAACTACCTAAAGGCATTCTATCTTTGTGTGTACATTACCGTATGTACAATGGAGAATATTCCGAAGAACTTTTTGACATGGTGTTCTTAATCACATTCCATATTCCTACTTCTCGACGCTGGCTGATAGATCATCCACAGACTTTAAAACTTAATAGAACAGCAACAACCGTGAGGTTCTCCGGAAGCTTCATTATGCGTACGCTGACTTTGTGGAATGGGTTACTCGGTACAGTACCCCAGAGTTATGGTATGGATCTCCTCAGAAAGGGATTGCAACACACTCCTCAAGGCTGGCAACGCAACAGCGATACCCCTAGTATAACAGGTGTCAATAGGCGATGGTAACCATTTACCATCAGATGGACCGTCTGCTTGTTTGCTGTCATTTAGCACTAAAAAAAATCAAATGTTTTCTATGAATCTACGAAACGTGTTTTATATCAGTGTTGTGCTTGATTGTAAATAATCTTCAGAAGTGTTGGATAAAGTTTCATAGGTTTTCACAGACATCTATAGCGTGGCTTGGGCCAACATATAGACTTCACTTTATCAAAATTGTCTCATGAAAAAAAAAAAAAAATCTTAAATTCTAGTTTTAGGTGAAGCTGCTCACCATATTACAGTTTCTGGAATAGTCTAAATATGGTGCTTTATTAATCGTTGTTCTGATGTTTCGCGTGTCTGTGGTGCCTACTAATTCAAATGTATACAAAAAACTTTATAAGTCACAGAATCTTAAGAAGTCATGAGTACAACTTACCAAGTTTCCCGTCTGAAATATTTGTTTCAATACTTTAGCAGCATAGTTGCAGAATGAGTGTTGGTTTATACACAATACTTCTGAAGAATAATTTCATTAGCACACAACAGGCTAGCGAGGGTACATATATGCGAACAAAGAATAGGTACAGCTCGGTCCAGACCGAGGCGCTGAACATAAAGCGGCGGTGTACAATACAATTTCTGCCTCGGACGCCTCAGCACAATACATGTCGTCCTTTTCAGGTCACTTCCAGTTGTAACGTGTTCAACAAATAATTATTATGAGACGTCCATTGTGGGAAAAACGTTTGTTCAAACGCGAGGGTTTTAAACAATGTTTATTTTATATGTTAAGGAATGTATTATATGTTTGTTCACACGTAAACTATGTTTATAGTGTTGGCCATGTTCTAATTACTTATACTAGCCGCTACATGCGACTTCGCCTACATACGACTTCGCCTGTTTCTATATCTTTGTATATAACTAGCCTCTGCCTGCGACTTCGTTCGCGTGGAATAGATACACTAACACTAAAACGCAGCAGTTCTTAAAAGGAAAAAACATCCCGATTTTGAAACATTTTTCATTTGTGCTCCGCTCCTGTTAGTCTTAGCGTGATGATATACAGCCTATAATCATTCTCGATAAATGAGCTATATAATACTGAAAGAATTATTCAAAACGAAACAGTAGTTCCTGAGATTACCCCCTACGACGTCACCAACTCACAAACTTTACCTCTTTATAATATTAGTGTAGAAGTATGGATAGAACGGTTCGGATAAATGTTGGTGCCACAATATTAAGTTAAACCTTTTGTTGGGATTAAGCCTGAATCACCCGTAAAAGGTTTACGAAGACTTACAAGAAAGGGCAGATATTATATTCACAATGAATCCTTACCAATTTTAACGCGTCTAGCTTTAACGCTTTATTTTTTCTCCATATTTCTTGGAAGAAAAAACTTCTTTAGTCACGTTGTACGATTTTTGGTAGGAGAAAAACTCATGGGTCCCAATCACCAATGACCTCAGCGTCACCGACATTCTCGTGAACTCTGTGTACATGTAACATTAGTATTTTGTTTTGATCTTGTACCGCCCATCGTACACTCGTACGTACGTACACTCGTATCGTATTACTCGTAGTGCCAATAAAGGAGGTAGAATCACGCTTAAGCTATTACTGGTTTCAGCATGAATGGGACGGCTCGCCTATGGTAGTACCACACAACATATAGAAAACCGACGTGAAGTAACAGTGCATTGTTGGGTTTCGTTCGGTCAGTGAGAGCGCTGGAGGCCAACTCAATTCCTCTCCCCACTCCTCTCTCCCTCCCCTCTCTATTCCCCTAAACACAGGCTGGCAACGCATTTGCGACTGCCCTGTTGTTGTTAGTGACTATGGACGGTGGCGATCACTTAGTATTATCCGCTTGTTTATTTGCCTCCTTGATATAAAAAAATACACGTCAAAACCAGATTAGTGTTCATAATTTCAATTTACAGGCTATGATACTTAAATAGGTCTTTTATATGCCATTTAGAGATTATCCCGAACAAATACAAGATATGTGGTGTATAGTACATTCCGCTTATAAAGATGATTCTGCTGGTATACTGTAAGCCGTCAGTTGCAGTCACCATTCTAATAGGGTCTATCTGTTGGACATTACATTCAGAGCGAGCACATCGTTCATGGCGGATGTTTTATCTAATCATAATGTTAATAATAATTGTCATTTTTAAAGTACAATACTATTATCTAACACAGTATTTCCCAACTGTTTTTAGGCCATGCCCCACCTTAACATTTGTAAAATTTGTATAACCCCACATATATAATTTTTAACCTTTAATCTTTTAAAATAGTTTTGTTCCCTTAGGAAATATTAATGCCAACTTATACGAAGTAATCACTATGAACTGGTTATCAAAACATCGTAAGTAAAATTTCAAAACATACAATGAAAAACTTACTTCACTTGACGGACTCTAATTACGCAGTTGATATTATGGTAACGTCAAACGAAATTATACCTAATAATTATTTACGCCATTTTTTTAAGAATTTGTTTTTTGTTAAATTTGTTACCGATATCTAGGATTGCATTTAAATAACCCAAAGCGAAAGGGTTAAAATCGTGTCGAGTCTATTTCTAAACTGCCCCCCTGTGGAGCGTGGGCACCACGTTGAGAAACACTGATCTAACACGTCAGTATTTATGTTACACATGTTATCTATTAGATATAGAGACTGAATATTAACTCCTCCTTAGGTACTTTAATTCTATTTATATACTAGTGGATCCGGCGGACGATGCTTTGCCTTGAGAAATAAAAACAATTCTCGAATCAGATGGCGGCGCCAGCCGTCGGTTCCAATTACAAATCTAAACCATACCTACTCAAGAAATGTCTACAAAATCTGTCCAACCGTATAAAAAGAGCTCAGTCATAAACACACGTATAGAAGTATTATATATATGTATACTCTTACTACACACTTTCTTACAACGATAAGTATAGACGTAGAATGTATATTATAAATTAGTTCTTGTCAGTGGCTTTCTTTGCGTGAAACGTAAATTTGCTTTTATTGATTGAAGTATGCCAGGATATTTAAAATGGTTTTTTTTATTATTTGATCTATTACCAGTCCGTATCGCAGTAAACAAATAATATTTATGTTATATTACATTATTTATATTATATCAACGGTATAGTCAGATTCTTAGGAAAGCAAAAACGCCTGATTATCTGATGAATATGCAAATTTATTTACTCTTACAAAATAATGTGAATTGTGAGTAATAATTTAATACTTTTAAACGAGCAAATTTGTATATTTTCATATTCTTATATGTTCAGGATCTCGGAATCGGTGAGAGTGATTTCCGTGAAATTTAGTATTTAAGTAGTTTCGGGGATGATAAATCGATATAGCTTTTTATTCATAGAAAACTTTTTTTAACTGAGTTTTCTGACAATTAAAAAATATAATTAGAATATAAAGGTAAGATCGAAAACAAAAATAGCTCAAATGGAAATCAGTTGCTTCGAAAATCCGTGTAACCCCAGTTCGAATGCGAGTGACAGCAAAAGAGATATCTGTATTTATTTTTTATTTTTGTAAAAAAAAATGCTAATTTTGTGAGGTAAACTTAACAATTTATTTTAATTTAAAAATGTGTTTTAAAGAACCGAGCTAGGCTTGGCCGCCCAGGTACTTATAATTATTAAAAGGAGTAATTATCGTTATTTTAAACAATGTTTTTTAATTGTTTCAGATGTAACAACATATCAGCAAAGAAAGATAAGATAAAAACCTTTTTACAAAAAAATATGTCCTTCAAGGATTTGAACACAAAGCAAAGAACGATGGACGTGCCCAAAGGTTTTCAGTGAATATCGCGTTATAGGAAGGAAAGATGTCGATAAAAGCGAGCGTCGGTTAAATAAAAAAAGGAGAAAATGGCCGGCAAGGGGTTCGGGGGCGAGGTGATTGGCTTTTTCCTGGCCGTGACTATTTGCATCACATGCCCCGAGTATGGTGAGTTGAATATCTTTATTTATTATTCATACATTTCTCTTTGATGTAACTTTAAACATATGGGCAGAAATAAAATATGCTATTTTTAATTGCATATTGTGACAGAACTTAACTAGGTAAATCTCTTTTAAACTTTAACTTTGAGTGTTACATATCAAAGATATTTGATTGTTTTAATAAAAGTAGCGGGCCCGGGGACGTTGTTTTGCCTTGATAGTAAAAAAAAAAATTAAAATTCAACTGCAGCGCCATCTACCGGGTTCAGCGGTGAATTTAAACCATTCTTACATTATTACAGGCCGGCATGATAGTGACGACCGGCGATGGACAGTGTGTCAATCGGTGGTCGCTGTTATTTTTGCTTTGTACTGTGCTTACCATCAGGCATAGTGAAGTCAATTTGCCGTGCTACAATAAAAAAAAAATCTTGAATCCACCTGAAAACTTACAAAAAAATGCATTAAAATTTCTCCAGCCGTTTAAGAAGAGTTCAGTCACATACACACGGACAAAATAATTATATACATATATAAAAGTACTTGAACAGCTGGGAGCTTTAAAATTAGTTATTGTGTATTCTTTATCTCAATAAAATCAAGAAATCGATTGGGAGATTAAACTACTAGAGAACTAATGAGGTGACAACCACCACACCCATACTGATTGGGGTACCTAACCTATGTAGTAAACTGTATATAAAATGGTTGGAAGTACCCCTTGAAAAATGTACGCCGAAAATATTACTTTTATAATCGGGATAAAAGCTCACTGTATAATATAATTGTTTTTGTGTAATTGTCCGTTGAAAAACGATGTGGCAAAAAAAAGAATTTCGCCTAACCCCAACCAATTTACGTCCGAACATCTAAATCTCGACAAATAACGTATACCATTGGGATCAACTATATTTAAGTACTATTTAGATAGGTCGGTTCTCAGTGTACCTTTTGATTTTATTTACCTACGTCATATTTAATAGTTTAGTTTAAACGCAATTATGGTACGAGTAAAATAATCAACTGGAATTTCGATTTATTTGAATAATGATTGTGTATTTGGCAGTGAGAAATATAGTCATATTTATTCAAATTAAATTCAAACTAATCAATCCAAGAAGCCAAAAATTTAAACCATTGCATAGTATTATGATGAAAATGTAAATTAATTAATTGATTTTGAAATTACTCCTCTCATGTTTATTTAATATGTTGCTCTAAGAAATTACGAAGTTTGCTGAGTTATTCGGTTTTGGTTTTTGAAGCGAATGTTTTTATAGTCATGGAAGGGAAAAAATTGTGTTACACGTTAAACATACTGTAGGAATGAATTTGTGTATATATTTTAGTATGTATAAGAGTCTGTCAGGGTCAGTAGAATACTTTTTTTTTACGAACTGACTGCACTATTGACCCAGCAAGGTCTTAACAGCTTCACCGGAATACGAGGTACTAGTCAGTAGCATACCAAAATGAGTAAATGTATAGTTAAGTATTTATACTACAGGACTTCGTATAGTATATAGTTTATGAGCATTCCCATATATAATTTAATTAGCTATCCCGGTAGATGTTATCTCCTCAAAAAAACCCTTAACAAATTATATACTTAAACCTCTCTTGAATCACTTTATCAACTGGTGAAAAGCGCATGAAAACCCGTTCTGTAGTTTTCGAGTCTATCACAGACAGACGTGGCAGAGGACTTTTATAATATATAGTCAAGTATAAGCCAGAGAAGTATCACATCCTCTGCGTAAACACACTGATTCACGCAATGTTTATTTTTTTATTATTTGTAAGTACTTTATAGATTACTTATTAGCTACAGTTCAACCTAAAGTTAAGGCGAGTGCCACAATGGTAACATTTGATTCAAGTAGTTCTGGAATTTATTTACCGTTAACAGAATACAGCACTAAATCTATAATTTAAAGTTGCTAAGTGACTAGGTATTGAGATCTTCCCTTTATTTATTTCCCTATCGCATACAATAATACTAACTGCTACAATCAAAACGTACTGTATTTGTGTATTATTGTATCTATAATTAACAGAGGTTATCAATATTTCCGCCAGTCCTTTGAGCTTCATCGGGTCACAACTAAAGATACCAACCTCGCGAGACAAAAGATTCATCATGCATGTATCTATGGTAATTGGGAAATACATCAACATATTAATACGTATTTCCGATTCACCTTTCGGTATTGGTTGCCATTGTTTCATAACATAGATACTAGGTATGGACGTCTCTTAGACGGCAAGAATCTCTGCCTGATGGTTTATCCTAATGTATTAATTAAATATACGGCTAATATGACGTCTCTTACTGAAGGTAAGATTTGTAGTATCTGACGTTCCTAATACAAATAACGTCAGACACATTAATGGATACACATTGCGTTACTTGAAGTAGAGAACTCTATTAAATTTATTTTGTGGTATCTCTACCATGGAGATATGTCTTCATAAGCATTTTAAATGATGAAATCTGATTATAAATAACTGTGAATTTAGTACCTTTTAAAAAAACTGCCATTATCGGTATACTACGTACGTAATTAAAAATACATTGTCTAAGTAAGTTTTAAATGCTTTGATTTCTACAACACGTACCATGACATGCACTCGGTTCTAGCTGAAAATTAGTGCTGAGTATTTCTTATGACACTTTTGGATATGTTGAATTGGACACTCTTCCATAATGGTGCGATGTGAAATATTTTATCCAATTTGAAGTATTTTGTATATTATATCGTGTTATTTGTAAACGATTGCTTTCTTTCTGTACGTCACAAAGCATTGCTTTGAATATAAGCCTTTCCGTCAGCGAGAAGAGCACACACTCTTTGTAGGATTCGAATCTAAGTCGATTCTCGCTATGTCTGGACATTTTGGAGAACTGGAAGATTGTAATACAAATTGACGTTAATAAATATTTTATTCAACTAAAATAAGTAGAGGAAACAATATAAGGTGTAACTCACTTGAACAGAGAGTACTTGACATTATAAATCCTATCAAAGTCGAATGAAAACATCCAATAATAACAGTACATCGAAATACTTTCCTGGTTCAAACGTCGGTTTATGCGATGTTGCCATTATTGCGGCAGAACATAGATATATTATTATATGATTTGTGTAAACATTTGCTTTATAGGGATCAGCTGTGTTGTCTTATGTTCACACAAAGCAATTATGGAGACACATTTTAGTCCATTTTTTTAGGTTTTTGTAGAAATATTTTTGAAACATCTCATTTCATTGTAGGCGTCTAAATGAAAGTAAAATTGCCATTCGATTTGTGTTTATTTTTAATTTTATGTTTATAAAACGATTTCAGGAGAAGTATTTGGGATGCACAATTTAAAAATATAAAAGCAGGATGTTTAGACAATAGCAATATATATGGAGGGTACTCTGTACTCGATTCTCGTTCTAAATCAATTAAAAAATATGTGCTTCGTAATTCACCAAATTATAAAAAAAAAAATAGAAAAATTATACTCAAACCTCTACTCGTCTATGTTAAAGCACAGTGTCAGTGATCGTCGTTGGGTGAAGTGAAAGTAACACAGGATCATTTTTCGAATTATTAACAAAACAAAAAGGTTTATAGTTAAGCTCCGTATTATTATTGAAAGTTTTCTCCCTCAAAACTTTCAGCACCCGTCATTCCATCTAGGTTTATAGATATACTTTTGAAAGTCTTAGTATAAAATTTGGTATAAACGTAGGTTTTCTTTGTTGTTTATTAGTATTTCTTTTGATATTATCATTTAGATGTGACCATGAAGTGTCATAACCTAGAATACTGCGAGTGTTTAATCATTCACCTGTTATAACTGTAAATATTATATTAATATTAACAAATAATAAAGATATCTATCGAAAAATAAATATTGGTATACCGGTATTTTTTAATCAAAGTTAGTAATGCTCTAAAACATTTTCAGATATTATTATAATATGATAAACGGATATAAGGAAGAGGCTTGTGGGAGTTACAAATGTAATAAAACAACCTTATACCCCAGAAGAAAACAAATTTTGAATACACATAAACTCAACACACGAATACAAAAATATACACACAAATACCGTATACAAATATTTTATTTAAAGATCATTCAAAACATCTGATAAACGCATAAAATTGTAATCTCAACTACACTTCAGAACCTGCATCTCTCTTTAGATTTAGCATGTCTACTATCTTAGGTCATATCGCCCTTTAATATCAGATAATATTGTGGTCGAAGACTAAGACGTAATAAAAAATAAAGCATGTTTCACCATTTGTTGCCGAGGACTTGTGTTTCTACAGCTGCACTTAACAAGTTCTCTCTGGTTCATGTGTTACCATCGAATGCTAAAACACACATTAACACTAGTTCACCCGGTCACGCGTTGCTGTGGTTCAGTTATTACATGTTAATTTAAAATTATGATAAAGTATTAGGTATTACGGGGTAATGAGTCTCGTAATGAGTAATGCCTAAAAACTGTCGCGGTAAGTAAAGGAAAATTAAATTAAAACCCAATCCTTAAAACGTGCTGTGCCATATATGATATATCTCTAACAACTAGTCCTACGTTTTTCTGTCAACAAACTAATTTAGGCGCCCTCTGTTCGAGATGGAACTTACAATTAATAACAATAATCAACTTTGACAATCATTAAATATGGAATATTAAAAACATTAAGCCCATTAAATTAAAATATCTCTCAAGTTGAACCAAATTATACATGAATGCCAACGCTTCATGGACACCGGTTGAGTAGTTTCGGAGTTCATCGTGGACAACAATCGTGACGCTGGATTTTATATATATAGATTAAAATAGATTTGGTAAATAATTATAAACCTCGTAGCATAATGTTATTAAATGAAGCCGCAATTTAATTAACTGTCGATTTAAACCATTTCAAAGGAAACAACTCGATCCAATTATGTATTACATACGTTATTTTAATCATTGTAACGTTTATTGACCTGCCACTAACAAGTAACCAATATCGGTCTGCATGCCATTCTCGTATAAAGACCAGAACCCTCGCAAATTGTTACAGAACCCAATTAACCGGTACGCCATGTAAATATGTGGGTATGCTGTTTAACAAATTCCCGGACAAAACTAGTTCATCGTTAGTTTTGATTTTCTAAACAATTTCGACAGGTCGATTATTGAGTGGATACGAACAAAATTGAGTTTCGTAAGTTTTGTGATGAGGGTTAAAGGTTGTTATAGCTTCCATTTAAATATTTATTTTAGTGTAATATACTAGCCTATATCACAGCGATTTCGTTTTCTTTCAAAATACACTAAATCTGTGATTTTTTAATTTGGAAGTTGATTTAAACTGTGCAAAACTTAAAACCTAAAGTTGGGAATATTTAATACTATGCACTATACTACTCAATGATATCGTAACACTGAGTAATGCTTGTTTTTCTAATTACCGCTGTCGAGATTATAATCCGTCCTCGAGTAGAGAACGGCTCACCGTCGAAACATATTTTTCAAATGCATTCTAACATTTTTTTTAATGATCACACTATCATATTATAACTTACTGTTCTTATAGGATTTATATGTTACTAGCTTAAGCAGAGAGATTAATTAGCAAAACATTGAATTTTTGTCAAGCGTCTACGAGGTAAATGTATAGAAAATCTGCAAGAAACACGACGTAAGAAGTCGACCGAGTCAATAAGATGCGGTGACTACTTCAATGGCATAGTCATTCACAGCTCGGTCCTTCTCGGTATAGCTTGATTCAGGCCAGGCAGTTGTCAGCATGTTGTTTTTTTTTCTCGAACTAACACGCTATTGACTTAGCAAGGTCTTAACAGCTTCACCGGACTACTGAGGCGAGCGCTTAGGGCACTCATCCGACATTGTTTGACAACTAACTCGAGGGTGCACGGTGTATGCGTGCATATGTGTGGGGGTGATATGTGTAAGGTTGTTTCAGTGATGTAAGATTTTGTGTCACTGTATCGCGCGAGCAGCGTATTCGAAGGTAACGCCGAGGGAACGGACCTAGGGTTGAGCCGCTGCCGGGAGGGGGGGGGGGGTTTGTCTAATCTGGTGTGCGGTAGCGCAATTTACCCCCAAACCAGCCTGTTGTGCTTCTCGATCCGCTCGTACTATCACTCTATTATCGTTAAGCAGCTGCAATCTCTGTTCCACTATTTGTACAGTAATCTGACTGGTCATTCTATAAATTAACCTATTTAGACCAACGAATCTATTGCGCTTTATAATCCATTCTTCTGTAGTAATATTATAAAGAGGTAAATTATGTGAGGTTGTAGGGAGTAATCTCAGGAACTACTAGCCCGATTTCAAAAACTCTTTCACTGTTATATGGCTCATTTATCGAGGAAGATTATAGGTCATATACATTACGCTAAGACCAACAGCAGCGAAGCACCAATGAAGAATGTTTCAAAATTGGTTTTTTTTCCTTTTGAAAGATTCCGCTGCGTGTTAGCGTTAGCCTAAAATAACTATTCAACGCAGACAAAGTTGTGGGTAGAGGCTAGTATAGTATAAATTCACTAATATCTCCTCGCAATCATTGTTTCGAGAAAATACTAGAAACAAATTTCGATGGCAAAAAGAAATACATAAGTTATTAATACAATTCGACATTTGTATCTAAAAGTAATATCCACAATATAAAAGAAGATACGAATTTACTTCTATCTCTACGTACAACCTTGAGGCAATACACTTACATCTGTCGACGAAAATGAAAGCTTTTTCTGCTTCAGTTGCGATAAGGTTTTTCTGTTTGGTTTTCTTCGTGAATAATACATGACTATGTTCGACCGCACAGCACTTTTGACATATAGAGTGCACTTTACAACTGATGGCAAAGGGTTTAAAAATAGGCAGTATCAAATAATATTGGAGATATATTCATGTTATAAATATTTATATACTTTATTACTTTCCAAACATTGTTACATCTTATCTATTCTAAAAAGAATTATAAGGACGGAAATGAAAATTCAAAACAATAGAAAAACTGTTCTCTTATGAATTTTGATTTTTTTTTTAAGTTTATACTGATTTATATAAATTCCATGGTTGTTAAAATGATTAAACATTGGTTTGATTTTCATATCTATTGGCACTTTGAACTATAACCTTGAGCTACTTGGAATCCAGCTAATATCAGATCTCAACTTCGGGCGTTCAATTGAATAAAAAGCAAGAACAGCTGCAAGGAAACTTGGAATCCTCTTCAAGTTTAAGCGATATTTCACACCCGAACAGCTTCTTAGCTTGTATCAAGCTCAAGTACGCTCATGTGTGGAATATTACTGTCACCTGTGGGTTGGATCAGCCTTTCCACCCTTATGTAGTTGATATTCCTAAGATTCGTACGAAACGATTTGCTTCCACATTTATTATACGTATGGCTAAGATATGGGATTTTCTCCCGGCGTCTGTATTCCCGCCATCATATAACTTGGGAGTATTCAAAAGTAAAGTGAATAGGCATTTGGCAGGCAAGCGAGATCCATCAGCGGCTTCATCGTCACTTACCATCACGTGACATTGTGACTAAACACGTACCATTAAAACATAAAAAAAACAATAACATTCTATACTCTTTATTAATTAATACTCATCGCTATTCTGACGCAAACCGCGCGAACGCAATACGGTCAGTCGCGCCTCCTAGCATGTCATGACGTAGGATCATAAATTTATATGGCTAAAAGAATGCCGCTCGAGGTACCAAAAGGAATTTCAAAATTTCTCGCTTCAATAATAACAGTATTACTTTAAGCATTGATCACTATGTACAATTTCTTAAGAACACTCAAGTTATTAATTCAAAATTGTAGATGTTTTATTCGTTTAATGTAAAGTAAGCTTTAAAAAATATAAATTAATAATTCTATAGCCTGATTGAATATTTAAATTTGGTAAAGTTATGTCAAAATATCTAGATTTTTTACATTTATTATGTAAATTACTTATTCGAACGCTAGAGACTTTGTACGTAAAACGGTTTTTCTAAAGGTGAATTGAGAAGGCTAATAGAATGACGAGGATATCTAGAAGAAGTCCTAAATCCACACGTGCTCAGTAATTCAGAGCTATATTTTGTTTTACTTTCTGACAATTTATCGTCTAAACCCATATATGTAAAAAAAAAAATGGAATTGATGTTTGTGAATACATTTTTAAGCAACATTCTAAAATGTATATTAGACGTAGGTTTTATATTAAGTCTTAAAATTTTATAACATAGCTTTTTCTTACTTACAAAATACTTAGGTCTACTTTAAGTGCTTTTTGGCCGAACATTTTTCTATTACCAGGCATTAGCACGTACAGGCCTCAAACACGTACACTCTTTAATGGTAGACGGTAAAAAAATACTTACATTATCATTGTTTATAGTTTTCGATGTGAAACATCTGATATTGCGGTTGGGAAAAGCGATTGCAGATTTCACATATAAATAAGTAACCGCTAAACTTGTTTTTTTTTTTTTATCGTAGCACGGCAAAATGACTGCACTATGCCTGATGGTAAGCACAGTACAATCCAAAAACAATAGCAACCACCGAGTGACACACTATCCATCGCTGGTCGCCACTATCATGCCAGCCTGCAGAAAGCTGGATATGCACAGGCCGATCCCGAAACGCGACGCGCCGAAGCGAGTCACTATTACGGGATTTTTCGATATATACATGGTGGTTGCGACCCAGTCGGGCTGTAAAGCCCTACCACCCCGCTTTCGCCATTGCCTCGTTAGTTATTCAGCAGTGTGCACCACGTGCAGGTGAGGTTAGCTTGGGTGTCTCAAATTTTATGATGTTATTCGACACCCCTTACACCGCAAATTAAATGCCATCTATCTCTTTTTACCTAATCATTAACAGCAAGTATATTTTTTTTTCTACTTTATTTATAGGGGCTTTTATATCACCGAACATATCAGCCCCATTGTTCCCCAATCTATAATGAAATGATACAATGAAAAATATTTCACAATTAGTTTTATGCCCATAATCAGAATCGCAAAAACTGTTATAAAAATGTCCTTCCAACAGAAATAAAAATACAAAACAATGAAATGATATGAATGCTACACAACTATGCTGAATGATAACATTTCAAAATGTTAACTCTTGAACAGAGGCGTTTAGTGGCAGATCTGATGTTATGGTATAATATAGTAAACAATAACATAGATTGTTCAGACTTGGTGGAGCATATAGGGTTGAGAATTAACACAAAACACACTCGAAAACCACGGCTCTTTAATGAGCCTAGAACTAACACGAACTATGGTTCTAATTCAGTAATGGTAAGGTGCGCCCACTTATACAATGAAAAAATATGTGACATAGACATTTTTCATGAGCGTAGTAGATCTTTTAAAGCGATGGTTACAAAGACCATTGTTAACCATACTTGAGTCATAAAGATTTCTAAATTATTGTTTTCAATATCCATATTGATTCTCACATTTACACACATAACTTAAGTAGTACTTGTTTAGAGGTATAGTGGCAGATCACATTATTATTATATAAGTAATTGTGTTTGTTGGTAGTTGTTTTTGTTTTAAATTTGTATTCAAATGTTTTCTTTTTTCACTTAAAGTTATGTTATTTATTAGATAATAGATGTCTTACTGAATATAAAAAAAAATGGGTTGTCATGTAATAGTAAAAATAAGTATTTATATATATAAATCATTGTTGACGAATCTAACATTTTACTTGTACTCACATTTTTATTTTTATATGTATAGGTGTAGATTTCTTTGAAATAAATAAATAATTTGTAATTTTTATATCATAGGAAGCAAACGAGTAAATGGGTCATCTGATGTAAAGTGATCACTACCGTCCATAATAGTAGTCGCAAGTGCGTTGCCAGCCTGTCTTGGTGGGTAAAAGGCGAGGAGGAAGGAGGAGAGAGGGAAGAAAGACGGCGGAGGTGGGCCTCCAGCGCTCTCACTGACTGAACGAAATGCAACAATGCAAGCACTGTTACTTTACGTCGGTATTTCTGTGAGAGGGTGGTACTACCGGTCGGCCATTCATGCTGAAACCAGTTATAGCTTCAGCGTGGCTCTACCACCTACCATGGCTTTCATATCTACTGGCACTCTGAGCAAAATTTTATGTATCTTATACAGGTTATTATTAATCAAACATGATGGTCTTACAACCTCAACACAACTATCGATACTACAAGTACACAGGCAGCTATACTTTGTAGCCTGGTGAAGCTGTAAAGGGCTTGCAATAGTGTAGTCATTTCGAAAAAAAAAAACTGCTAGTACAGACTACACTTTGCTATAACTGGTACTAACGCAACAGGTCACGAACATCTCGAGCTCAACCGTGACGCGAACCCATAAGTTTTTCCGTACTAAAAATCGTCCAGCATGGTTAAAACAGTTTCCGTTTCAACAAATCTATTCAAAGTTTATGTCGTTTATGGAAAATGTCGAGCTGGTCAACCATATCCTATTCATATTTGTACGGATGAATGGATGTTTATTTCTCTTTTACGTAAATCCTAATGAATGAAACTTTATAGTAATATAGCTTGTATGTGAGGATATCAGTTAATAAAAGTAAAGATACCCTTTAAATTGACAAAAGAATGCAACGAAAAACGTCAAATAATGTGGAAAAAAATCTGTATTTGAGTCATTTTGACTTGCGCCGCATAATAGTTATATAAAGATACAAACGCAGATGACGTTGTTGACAATCATTAGTACAGTATAAATTAATTAATATAAGCATGACCGTCGCCATGACAGTTAAACTGCACAGACCTTTGTGTTGGTGGCGCATTGTACCGATGCACGATGCGACGCCCATAGTTCATCAAGCGTCTAGCATTTTGACCCATCACACTACAGTTAGGGCCTCTTAATAGAGGCCAACATCTGTCAAGGAGCAGACATAGTGCCCATAAGGCAGTCCCTGCTTCATACATCAAGAGGTGCATTAAGGTACCATGAGGTTTCAGTCCGTGGGAATCGGACATAACACATCCTCAGCTGTACAGCGGGATTGATATCCGTTAGGAATCTGCACATCTAAAAAAAATACAGTATCAATGAATTTTAAGCAATTAGCTCAGGTTTATAATTAGTACAGAAAATTAAGGAATTGAAATTTAGGCCTTGTGTTACATGCTCATTTACTTACAGACTATTATAATGGTATATTTTTGTTAGCATTTTCATGGCGCTGTAAAAACTGGCCAAGCTACTACAAATGCTGAATTCGTTTTAAAACAATCCTCGCTGACGCAATTACTGCACGTAAATGAAGTTAATAGGAGTAGTACAATAAAATGTTAACTGCATATTAGACATGCAAAGTACTGACTGCATTTTAATTGAACCGTTTTCAGTAAGAGTACTGTTTTCGTATGTTAAACTTAATATACCAGTAATTGGATATATTCCACAGCAAATTTAAGTAAGTTTTAAAATATTCCGTAAAGTAGAACATTTAATTACCAGACTTAATTCAAACCATGGGGAAATATTAATTTGATTTTTTTTTCTTCTCATAGCAGGCAAACGAACATGCGAGTCACCCGGTGTTAAGTGATCATCACCGTCCATAGACACTAGCAACACCAGGGGAGTCGCCAGTGCGTTGCCAGCCTGTCTAGGGGGAAGGATGGATAGCGAGGAAGGCAAGGGGGCAGGGGAGGGTAGGTGGGCCTCCGGCGCTCTCACTGACCGAACGAAACGCATCAATGCAAGCATTGTTACTTCACGTGGGGTTTCTGTGAGAGGAAGGTGCTACTCCGGACGAGCTGACCCATTCATGCTGAAACCATTTATAGCTTTAGCGTGGTTCTAAAAAAGGTGTTATATTAAGGTTTTCTTTTCAATCAAGCGGTCATTTATCCTATTATATCTCCTTTATATATAAATTTCTTCTGTACGCGTGTATGTCATTGAACTCTCCTCCTAAACTGCTGAACCGATTTTGATGAAATTGTGTGTGCATATTCCAGTGGATCTTAGAATGGTTTAGATTCACAATTGAACCCGGGAGGTGGCGCTACGGTTGACTTTTAGGGTTTTTATTATCAAGGAAGTCTAGGTCAAGGTCAAGGTCTGCCGAGACCGCTAGTAGTGATATAAAAATTTATAATATTAGTAACGATTGTTATGAAAGTTAGTACACATAGACATTTCAACACAAAATATTTACACGAACCATTTCTTCTGTGAATCAGTTATTTATTTAAATAACTTACAGTTACAAGCGATAATAACAATAAAAAATAATAACTTAGTAAATAGCATAAAATAAAACAATGTTATATATGAACCCAATGAAATAAAGATAGAACCAAAGCTTGAAAGCCTGCTTAAAATTTCCTTCAATAGTCGAATCGGCCAACAGAGCAGGGATTACTGATCATCCCCGAGAGCCGTGCACGTGCGACGCGAACAAGTAAGCGATAGGATCATCTCTGAAGCTCTCTGTCTGAAAAATTAAAAAGATATTGCTTTGTTACATATAGTCTTGTGGTTTCATACAAAAAAAAAAAAAAAACGGAAAATCTTGATGCTTTATATTTTTCGTGAGATTTCTTTAGCCGTGATAAGAGTAGAATTTTAAGAACGATTTTTTATGCAATGTTTTATAATCTAATCTAATACCTTTAAACACGCAATTTTTATACATTTTTATATTTATATATATTATATTGTTCTCGACGATAAATCGATCTAGCTAGATTTTATTCATAAAAAACTTTTTTGAACCGACTTAGGCAACAAAATGATATAGCTAAAATATAAAGGTAAATTTCGCCAGCGCTGTCAAAACAAAAATAGATGTGAAAAAATGTTAATTTTATGAGGCAAGCCTAACAGTTTATTTTTATTTAAAAGATTTTTTTAAAGAACCGAGCTAGGACGGTCACCCAGGTACTGTAGAGAGAGAGAAGAGGATATTAGAATATTAGAAAAAATAATCGTAACGCATGATGGGTTGCACGCGCTGTTTTTGTCTACAAAATTAGAACCAAAAACACTTAATTCAATTTAGACCCTAAGAAGGCACTTACGTAGGTCAAACTGAAACTAGTAGTCCAGTGAAGTTGTTACGACCTTGCTAGGTCAATAGCGTAGTCAGTTCGAAAACAAAAAAATATCAAATTACCACCGGTTCTGAGAACAACCCTATCTTCGAGAAGAACCGGCAAGAAACTCGAGCTAATTTATCTCTTTAAAACACATATATTAAAATACATTCCGCGTTTCATATATTTTTAGTGAAACCACAGAGAGAGGAGTCGTTTGAGACATCACCATCGTTCACATATTCATCCACTCTATAGTTGCCTTTTGACACCAAATCCGTTTGACATGGCGCCGACATATCGTTCTGCACTTAGTCACAAAATATTTACATATAAGATAAAAAACCGTACAGTAAGCTAATCCAAAATGTATTGCACCTTTTTATAGGCTGCCTTTAAAAACATCTATAGTTGGTGTGGAAACCTGAGGCGTGTAAATAGCCCAGGCGCGGTTGAATATTTAGATTTGAGTGTACGGTCGAGTGGGTGGAGGCGCATAAACACTTACTAAAGTATAATAATTAGCGGAACTATAAGTACTCACCAAAGGCCGAAGACAGCTTTTCCTGTTGTTGTTGTGAGGTTGGTTTTCCTTAATTAAAGATGCGATGCGATAACATAGTGTTATGTAATTATACACGTTGTATTTTGAACAACGACCGGCGATACATCCAATGCGAATGCTGACCTGCAACGGTTCGACTGTGTTTTCACTCACTCAGTCGTTAGTGAAAAATAAGAAGGATATGTACTTGAGATTTCGCATCCTTTGCCAGCGTGGGAAATCAATAACTGAAATCTTCCCAGGTACTACTAAGTCACAGCTAACCACTTTAATAGTGTTTTTTTACGCCGAAACCAAAGTAATATTTAAAGCATATTCGGGCCAATAGTAGCATGTTAATAATACAAATGCTATTGTATATGTAATATGCAAACCTTGTCTAAGTTTGAATGTCA
Organism: Antheraea mylitta; assembly: GCA_014332785.1. NCBI lineage: Eukaryota > Metazoa > Arthropoda > Insecta > Lepidoptera > Saturniidae > Antheraea > Antheraea mylitta. The sequence goes on along the minus strand of JACEII010000017.1, from coordinate 4,912,743 downwards.
ACTTTGACAGCTCTCGCCTATGAAGTATCGTATTTATTTTATTTTATTTTTGGCAACTAACCTTTAGGGCACGTTCCAGTAGAAGCTCACAACGCTTACAACGCCCTTTTCGCCGTTCCACTAGACAACCGCGAGCGTTACGGTCGTGGAGAAAACGTCATTGATGACGTCATAACATACGCTCACGCGAAGCTCACGACATCCCATGTCTGGAGGTGGGTCGACGTGAGCGTTGACAAAATTGGCGGGATTCTCAATAAAGATGGCGACCGTGAAATGTCATTACTTGATACGGTATAGGATATTTATATTAAATAACATATTGTATTGAAATATGTTAATAAACTTTTGATAATTTTACCTCTTTTGAAAAATGTTGTGAATTCTAAAATTCAATTTAGTAATTAATTTATAATCATTTCATGGTAATTTAATATTTTTCATTTAACCCATAAGGTCATTTTTTATGTTTTTATGATAATTAAAATAAAAAAAAATGAATTATACATTATTTCTTTAATATACTTCAATGAATTTAATGTTAAGACTTACAAAGCGTAACTAAACCTCTCAAAGCTTTTGTTTTATTTTTTCTAGATCGCCATTTTTATTATATATCTGAACGCTCAAAACGCCCACAAATGCGTTCCACTAGCTCTTACGATCGTAACGCTCGCGAGCTAGTGGAACAGGAAAACTCGCGGTCGTAAGCGTGAGCGTTGTGAGCATCTAGTGGAACGTAGTCTTAGTAGACTATTATTGTCATTGTCAAGTGAGTAACAATATTACAAGTTACTTGATATAATATCAAGGAACTAACAAGATGGCGGCCGTCTTGTTAGAGCTTTCGTTTGAGTTTTTGTGGCAAGTCAGCATCCATACTGTATTACGTAAAACACCACCAATATTACAAAATATAGAGCCAAATAACACAAGATTATGAATAATATATAAAGCCCACTACATGACATTAAAATATCCCGCCAAAACTCCGTGTCGTAGTTACATCGATGAAATGTACTACGGAGAATGTAATACTTTTTTATAGGTACCGCCCACTTATAGTAGTGAAATGAATATGTATGTATATTCCATGTATATTCCCAAATTAATTTGGTTTTGAAAATCACACCACATATATGAACAACAAAATAAATTCAAGATGACAGTACTTATCTCATTAATTCCATTTCGTTTAAGTTTTTTATTTATTTCAGTTAAAAATTTAGCAATTTACTTTACGACTAAAAACATAAACACGAGCAATGGTTCTTATATTAACCTATTAATTCAAGTTTATAGTTTCACTGTTGACATTGGATTTCGACTAACTCTGTATAGGAGTTCTGTTACAGTAATTATGTGTGCTCGGGGGAATAAATTATTCTGAGATTGTCCACGCGTCACGGGGGAGCTCTCGAGTCTCGGACTAATGAAGATTGGTCTCTTGTTGAAATCTTTTGCAGGAGAGATATTTCGATTTTGCTGGAAAATTATCTTGCTCAACTGAGCGTGTAATTTAAGTCTTGTGGTAGTGATCAAAACGTGAGATAAACGATTTGTATATAGTCTCTGTGAACGCTTCTAAGCGGTTTTTCGTGAACTTTAAATTTGTTCATATTATATACCTACCTTTATAACCGACGAAAAAAAATGAAGGAGGTTCTCAATTCGCCGCGTATATATATATTTTTTTTTATGTATGATCACGCAAACTTTTTACAGTATAGTCCGATTTTAAAAATTCTTTGGTTATTGGAAAGGTTATATATACTCCGCCAACATAAAATGACAATAGGTATACTTACATTACTTTAAGAACTTAGTTATTAAGACTATTAAAGTAAAAGGTTTATTGTTTTTTGCTTTTCAGTTTTTCTGCGGTTTAATTTTTTGTTAAAAAGTTTTTGTATATTATAATTTTCGCGCTTAGAAAAGTATTTAAACAATTTATTTCGTACTTGTTCACTCCGTACTTGAAGACAAATTACTATAAAGTTACTGTTCAATATTGTATTTTCTCTAATCGCAGTGATCTGTTTACTGTAGGCTCGAGTTCTTTTTGATATCCAAAGGGTTGTCTTCAATGTGACCGTAGCTGGTTTATATTCGACAAAAACGAAGTGTGAATTTCTTAGTATTCAGTCATAACATACACCAATGAGATTTGATTTCTAGATCTAGTTTTTTTGTTTATGGTTCTCGGGCTGATAAGATCTGAATGTGTGCGTGTTTTGCGAATCGACAGATCAATGGCGGTACCTAATCCCTATGTTTCTGCAAATTAAATACACGTTGTTTGTAGATATTTGAGGCATTTCTTTAGTGTTCAAAAATAACTTATTTTTAACACAGATCTTGTTAGAAATTTCAAGAAACCATTAACAGTTTCAACGGTGTTTTTTTTTTTTAGTTTAAAATGTTTTCTAGTTTATTTAGGTCAAATCTTGCAAGTAGAATTAGTATCTATAGACCGACGATTTTTTAATTATGTATGTTTGTTTAGTCCTGATGACAATATACGAAAATTAAATAATATGTTCGCCGTGTAAATTGAAGATTGGATAAAGGCCTTTAAATTTGAATTATTTTTGATTTATGTTTTCCTTTGTTAAATGTTTCTGTAAGTATAGATATTTCTTGATAACCTACCATAAGTGGGGACACAATATGATTTCTATCTTGTTTGTTTTATTGAATAGGTATGTAAAATGAAGTATTGTCGTTTAGGCACGGTGAAACGGTATTAGATTTCTTAAAATGTTTTTCAGGGTATAAACTATCTAGTAAAAAAAACGTAGGTATTTAGTAAATAACGGATCCCCTAATGTACAGTTATGTGTTTTGTCTTGGATATTTTTATTTAATATACCATTTTTGTTGAATAAAATCGAGTATGTATCTTAATATCTGGTAATAATAGGCTGATAAATATGTGTTTAACATTTCGTTTGCTTTCTGTAGTAAATGAAAATAGATGAAGGCAATTCAAGAAATCTTTTATCGGTAAATTATAGTTTTTTACTAAAGTTTTCAGTCACAATAACAACAGGACTTATTTCATGACAAGTTGAAACTATGCATGTAACTAATAATAATCGTTAGAATACAACAAACTTAACCACACGTAATTACGGCCAGTTTGCTTATTGAAAATGCAAAGCTATAATTGTATGTCACGGACTTAGTGATTAATGAAGGTATTATATACAATAAATAACCAGGAAAAATTAAAAACACATAGTAACGAAATAACTACCCTTGTAAATGTTTGTAGTGGTTTTTGGAAATTAGTTTTTTTCCATACTTTTTTTTGACTTATGGCCTTTATTTAGACATCTCTAGTCCTTGTATATATCGCTCCTTACATCTACAACCCACAATAATTGTACAATACTCAATACATATGACAGTTAAAAAAAAAGTTTATACCCGATATTACAGTCAGATATCGCGCACTGGACGATCACTAATTCTCTTAAATTGTTATAAAACTATATTGAAAATTATCTATTACATTTGTCTGGTATAGGGTATTAAGTTATTTCTTACACTATGTCACAACATAAAGGAATAGAGTTATAATTTTTACTATACATTAAAAAGAATTAACCCTTAAATGTATAGTGTCTCAAAAATGAAACAGTTTTTAACTCATAATTTACTGTAGTGAACGTCCTACCTTCGGAGGTATGACATAGTAGCTTGTGACATTCAAACTAAATAAAAAATAAAAAGTGTGTGTGTACTTATGTACACGCTTTAGAAGTTATACTTCTTTGGCGTAACAAGGTAAAAAATTTTTCAAAGATTTTATCTTTCGCCTTATTCTACATTTGTAGAAAAAACGATACTAACAATAGAAAAAAGGTATTTCATACATTTAAAGTTTGAATGCAAAGAAATACAAACAACAAATACAAAGAAACAAAATGTTGACTATAGCTAACTTCAGGGTGTCGTGACGGTGTGCGCGCGCATCGTAAATTTACTCTCATCATTTTTCCCTAACGCGCCAAAAGAAGTATAACTTCAAAATGTATTGAGGTAGACTTACGGACTACCGACAGAAATGAATACCCAAAACAATAAAATAACCGTGTACATTTTAAATTTCGCAATAAATTGTAATCTAAATGATCTAAATTACATAGTTAATAAATAGGGATTATTAACATTAATCCAGTGTTCACATATATTTGCACTCGGAGCAATCTATACTAATATATAAAGCTGAAGAGTTTGTTTGTTTGTTTGTTTGGTTGAACGCGCTAATCTCAAGAACTACCGGTCCGATTTGAAAGTTTCTTTTAGTGTTAGATAGCTCATTTATCGATTTATCTGTAGGCTATATATCATCACGTTAAAACCAATAGGAACTGAGCACTAATGAAGAATGTCTCAAAATCGGACTATTTTGGAAGCTTCCGCTGCGTATTAATGTCAGTATTATATGCGTTGCCATGGTAACACGATAATATTCTATCGCAAATATTTTCATGGTTTATTTTGTGTTCCCACTCAAAAAGTTAATTCTACGTTAGTTTTGTTTCCAATTTTTAATTGTACGTGGTGTGTTTATATCGCAAGCATTCCCAAAGTTTATTTTGTGTTGTTATTCAAATAGTTTAGTAGTAATAATATTCGTCCAATAAGCCTGGCGAAGGAATTGATCGATACTGCCGAATCTGAAGTTGTCAATATAGATAGTTATTATGTATTCTTTAGCCAGTTTTCTTTTATGTCCAAGTTAATGAAAAGGTATAAGCGCCAAATCCTCTATATAATATTTCGTACATTTTTATCTTCTTAATTTTCAAAACCACAGAATTCATGCGTCGTGGTATTATTTTTCATTCATTTCACTTATACACAATAAACGAACCATATTATATAAAATGCCGCCAATTTCACATAATATAGAGTCAAGTAACACAAGATTATGAATAAAATATAAAATCCACTGCAGACAGACTGAAATCCCGCCAAAAACTCTTCAAAAAGTTTATTGTACGTTAGTTTTGTTCCCAATTTTTGATTTGTGATATATAACGTATTATAAAAATGAAGTGTGTGTAAGTAAAAAATAAATACTTTTTGGTGAATACATACATCTGTTGTACTACAAATATCAACATTTTTTTTATTCTGTCGATATGTCTGTTTGTTTATTTGTTCCGAGTATTTCCAAAACGGCTGGACCTATTTGAACGTTTTTTTTTCTTAAAAATGATTACGCTATTTCCCTAGTAAGGTCTTAACAGCTTCACCGGACTACAAGTAATATTTGAACGGGAATTTTACGGACAAATAACTAACTAATTAGCCGTTTTATTTTAAGCTAGCGGGTTCAGTAGACGTTGCCCGCCCTGACAATAAAACAAACTATACCTAAGCCTTGCTCAAGAATCATTTTATATATTAGTGAAAACGGCATGAAGATGCGTTCTGTAGTTTTTGATCTTATCGCGAACAGACATATAGAGAGACGTGGCAGAGGACTTTGTTTTACACTATGTAGTGATGAATTGTTACCCGTGCATCCGTCTGTGTGGAATTGATTCAAAATATGTTGTTTACTGTAAACATGCACGTGAGACGTTCGCTGCCCTCAAGAATAAATATAATTGAAAGTCAAATGTTTATATGTGATTTAAATTATAGCAACGTATATCAGTGCCCTAATTATATCGACAATATGGGCATATTATATCTATATAATAAAAGATTTAAAACGTGTTCGATCATGTATAGCTTAATATATTTAATACTTTCTAATATAGTGAAACTGAGCATCGAGGATGGTATATAGTGGTTTAAAGTTTCAGGTATGTAGCTGATGATAAATCCCATCCCATTCGACACACTTAATATTCACATATGTAAGGTACATGTTACTTGTTACAGTATATGATGTGCGTGTCGTAATTACAAATATTTTTAGGCGAGTATTTCTGTAATTGACACATTTAATCATAATTTTATATTTATTTAATATATTTAGCCGCAGGTAACAGCTAGTACTTATATACAAATTATTAATCACTCAAACATATGACCTGCACAAGTTCACTACAAAATATCAATATTTCACGTAATACAGACTGCTATACTACACGTAGCTAACTGATACAAGCTCACAACGTCACGAGCATGTTGAAGTCATCGGTGACATGCGCCCATACGTTTGCCCTACCAAATATTTTATAATCGCTCAACGTAGCTATATAATTGTGTATTTCAGTATATAAATAAAGTACATAAATCTTCAAAAACGTTTGAGTATGAGAGCTGTGGTCTAGATTATAAACTTAAACGAACGTTTAATGTTAACCTTTAATGAACAAACTCAAAATATAATTTGATTAACAGTATCCGAGCATGTGCTGTATATACTGAAATAAGATACGACAGGCATTTACGGGTTAAACACCTCAGCTTCTAGATGAAATTTTGTCGCTATACTGAAATTGAGTGTGAAAATTTTAATTACTTTTTAACGTGATTGGGGGTTAAATTGAGTGAGTTTTTAGTGGGATTTTAGTCTGTCATGTAGTAGATTTTATATTTTATTCATAAATTTGTGTTATTTGACTCTATATTTTACGTGTTTTACGTAATATAGTTAGTGTATTGTACACAAGTGAAGTGAATGGAAAATAATACCACGGAGCATGACATTCTGAGATGTCACAACTCCCAGGAAGGTTCTAATAAGGGAGCTACCATCTTGTTAGAATATTGAAATAATCACACAACGCTTGTAATATTATTAACTACACGACAATGGCAGTAATAATCTGAAAGATTGGTTGCCAAAAATAAGGATAAAAAAAGAAAAAAAAATATTGTTGTTGTTAATTTTCTGTTCTTTTCGTATTCGCTAATGTCGATGTTATTAGTTAAGTCATTACTTGTTAATAATTGAACACAGTAACTTACAAACATTTATTTTAAAAAAAATGTATTACTGTTAAGATAGTTTCTACGGAGCCCATCGTAAGAGCGAACTGAGTTAATACGGGACCTTGATACTCCACGCCGCGACACACGGCTCGCCCGCACTCTTCCGTTAACTCTCGTCTAACATACTTTTAAATATTCAATTCGTATAGTAATCGTGAGTAATTGCTAAAGCTGGAGTTAGTCTAATACTATATAGCCAATTTTTTTAATAAATAGGTAGTAGTATATTTTTATAAAAAAATATCAAACCTTACTGGCTGAATTAGAGTTTAGCTTACGCTAACAAAAGACCAAAAAGACAATTTCTCAAGTTCTCAAACACCTTGTCAAGCAGATTTTAATGTCTTACGGCTACAGGGTGGTTCAGAACGACGGTTATGTCTGGAAATGACGACCTTCTCTGTGTGTCCACCAAAAACGAAGGTAACTATATATGTTTGTAAAAATATATATCACTAGCCTCTATATATATCGCGTGGAATAGTTACTTTGGGCTAACGCCAACACGAAGCGGAAGCTTTCAAGAGAAAAAAAAACGATTTTGAAACATTCTTCATTGGTGCCTGCTCCTATTGGTCTTTAGCGTGATGATATATAACCTATAACCATTTTTAATAAATGAGCTATATAACACTGAAGGAATTTTTCAAATCGGAGCAATAGTTCCTGAGATTACCCCCTTTCCTTTTTATAACGTGGGGAAATCCCTTATGGATACCCACCCTCCCGGGGGAGAGGGTGGGTTATGTCCGACTCGTACGAATTAAAACCCCACGGTGTTCCGACAGACCGTGTTTTTGGGGCGGCAAGGGATCGTTCTAGCTAAACAACCTTATAGAGCCGCCCCAACGGTCTCCCCGGTGGAAGGTGGCCGCTGGGCTCCTACCTATAGAGAGGCAGACTGGGTACATGGGTACACACCAGCTGCCTCCCCTCGTCCGCCGGACCTGTGCAATGAAGGGATTAGCTCCCCGGCTGCATCCCTCAGAAAGCGTGTGCTACGCAGTGTCTTCCTCAGCACCGCACTCGTGACAGGTGGCGGTCGGCTTCCTGCGAGAGATCTGGTGAAGGTACCACCCGAAACAACCGTGCCCGGTCAGTACCTGCACCAGCCTGAACGTCAGGGAGCCCCAACTCCTCCTTATCCATTCTCGCAGGACCGGGCGGCCCGCTTTGACGATCTATGTCCCGAAGCGCGCGTTCGCCAGGTCCTGCATCCACCTCTCTATTGCCCCCCTCCCGTATCTCCTGCCTTTTAACCTCTATCTAGTTGGGTGCCAGAGGCTCCCCTCTGCATTTCCTCGCCGCCGTGAATTCGTATACGGCGTCGTGAACTCCTGCCTCCAGCTCCCAAGGAAGGGAGCCGGCGAGCGTGAAGGCCGCCGTCGAGGACACTGTGTGGTACGCCCGGATCGCCCTCAGTGCCACTGTGCGCTGCGTATTACGCAGCACGCACACGTTTTGGCACTGAGGGCGTCTGCCCAAACCGGTGTCCCGTAGGCGGCCATTGCCTGCACGACTCCCATGTAAAGTCGACGACAGCCGGCACCCAGCCCCCCCTATTGGGGAGTAACCGGCCGAATGCCGCCGCTGCCCCAACAATTCGCGGCCTGAGTCCCACAAAATGGGGGCTTGAACCGCCAGCGCCCGGCCAAGGTGAGGCTCAAGTACTTCATTTGGGCCAACCCCCTACAACGTCACGAAGTCACAAACTTTACCTCTTTATAATATTAGTATAGATGAAAAGATAAACCACATCGAGTTTCTCGCCGGTGGTAGCTTTGACGTTCATAAACGCCTTCTAAGGACTGTGTTGGTAAAGGACCTAAAGTATTTTTAAAACATAGATGCTGATGAGTTATCAATGAAAATATTATGTAAACTCTGTTTAAATTAAAATTACTGCAGTTATCTAACTATATAAGACTTACAAAATGAGTTAGAAAACTTTTCAAATTACAGAATAATAATTCAAAATAATTGTTCGCTCGCTGTGTAAAAACTTTAGTTGCTCAAAATGAATTGCTTTACAGACCACTCAAACTTAACAAAAATGGTTTGGTAATTTCTTTAAAACGAAACAGGGTAGTAACGCCGCAGCGTACTCAGCCATACCGTTTATTACTTTAGGAAATTGTGAAAGTTGTAATACTTTCTGTATGTTTGTGACTAAGGACTCGCCTTTATTACGATTCTCCCCAGCATCACGTACATACTTGACTATAAATCTAATAATTGTTAATGGTTGCTTTCTTGTCTTAGTTATTACATTTATGGACTGAATTCCGAGATGAATGTATATGTAAGTAGGTTAGAAATTTAAAGACAATATGTTTCAAAGTTGTTTAATAATGATTACTGATTATTTGTAAAACGTACACAATAGCGTTAATTTCTTTTCTTAAGTTTTAACTTAAATTTTCCTTGTATATTAGTATATTTTTATTGGAAGAGGTCCACTAAAATGAAAGAAGGTAGTTTTGTAGGTGGTAGAGCCACGCTGAAGCTATTACTGGTTTCAGCATGAATGGGTCGGCTCTTCCGGGGTACCCGACCCGCAGAAAACCGACGTGAAGTAGCAGTGCTTGCATTGTTGCGTTTGGTTCGGTCAGTGAGAGTGCCGGAGGCCCACCTTCCTTTCCCTTACCCCTCTCCTTCACTCCTTTCCCTTAAACACAGACTGGCAACGCACTTGCGACTCCCCTGGTGTTGCTAGTGCTTATAGACGGCGGTGATCACTTAACACCAGGTGACCGCCTGATCACTTAACACCAGGTGACCGCCTGATCGTTTGCCTCCTATGATATAAAAAAGAAGGATTTTCAATTTTGACTTCATTAATTCTTTTGTATTAACCATTCATAATTCCATTAGTTGGTTTCAGATAACGATTAATAACAAGATTTACACGAGCGGGTACACGCCTCCATAGTTTCATAGTAGCAACCATTCCGACAAGAACGAAGAAGTTCGAAAGGTCTTATTTTTGTCGTACTATGGATATGTGGAATCGCCTCCTGGCTAGTGTGTTCCCTTCCTCATATGACATGGGGTCGTTCAAACGAGGCGTGATAAATCACTTTTGCAGGTCGGCATGATAGCGATAACTGCCGTTGCTATTCAACAGTGACAGTCACCGTTATTTATAGACTGCTTTATACTTTCCATCAGGATGGCGAACCAGTTAAAAAAAATTGAAATATCTATTTTCAATTGAGTATTGGGATACTAATAATGTCCTTCAATTGTTTTTTTTACTATTTTGAGTATTTTTTCTCAATTGTACCATATAACATTGTATTTTTCTAACATACTAGTGGGCGCCCAGTGGTCGATTCGACCATAGTTAATTGATTTTTTAAAGTTTTTTTTAGGGTTCTTTTGTCAAAGGATATACTTCTGTAATCGAAGGTTTTCGTCATGGCTACTCAGTTATTTGCCATTTGCCATGATTTTTAATCATATAATCATAAAAAAAATCTATGTGTTAATGAAAATTGAAATTAATTATAAATAAGAAACAAAAACCACGTGGTAAAGCTCTCAAATTTTAAGCAAACATAACTTTACGAAAATAAAGAAATTTGTCGCAACCCATGACAACATTCAATTAATTTTACACGACACCATGGGTGGGTGGTATTTCTGGGTGATATTTAATTAAATGTGGTCTGTTTATTATGAGAAATAGTGATATTCTCAGTATCATCGTTTGGAAAAGTAATGGATGCACAATACAATCAAATGGTGAATCCAAGACAAAGATGTTTTTAATACTATCATTAGCTTTTGAAAATAAATTCATTTTTTGTTGCTACATCAAGTTGAATTGCAACATTGTAACCACGGAGGTCTAAGTCATGGATTACTTTTATGGACAAAATTCTTATTTTGATTATACAAAGTATTATTTGGCTCATTATTTTATTAAATCATCATTTGAAGTGAGTTCACCATAAATATAATAAAAATTACAATAATAGTTATTTGTTATAATATCATTGTTGAATGCAGGATGAAAAATGGTAATTGGAACGTAAAAGTAAAAAATACATATAGTCGAGCATAGCAACCTCCTTTGTAACCATTTTTGAGGTCCTTATTGACGGTTGTCAAAATGTCTTTTTTATTTACATGTGTGGGTTTTTTGGCGGCATTTCTGTCCGTCATGTAGTGGATTTTATATTTTATTCATAATCTTGTGTTACTTGACTCTATATTATGTAAAGTTGGTGGTGTTTTATGTAATATTGTTAGTTTATTGTGCATAAGTGAAGTGAATGAAATATAATACCACGGACCATGAATTCTGTGATGCTACAAAAATTCCCAGGAAAGTTGTAAAAAGAGAACCACCATCTTGATCTTACGTTGAAATATCCACAAGACACTTTACATGAATATCGATCCCCTGACTTATCCTGATATCCTGACAAGACATGGACGTATCAGAACATTTTTTTAAGATTATTCAAAGATTACGAATATAAGAAATGTCTGAAATATTATATAGAAGATTTGGCGCTTAAGCCTTTACATTGACTTGGACTTAGAAGAAAACAGACTAAAGAATACATAAGAACTATCCGTATTGACAAATTCAGAATTCGCTAAAGAAACGAATTGAAAATGAAGATAAAGAAGATGGTACAAAATTTACGAAATATTATATAGAAGATTTGGCGCGTATGCCTTTATATTAACTTGAACATAGAATAAAACTCACTACAGAATATACAAGAACCACATGTATTGACAACTCCAGAATTGGCAGTATTGATTAATTCCTTCGCCTGTCCTATTGGACGAATATTATTACTACTACTACTTTACATGTGTGTATGTGTTGTGTAAAGTTCAAACAGTAGTGTGAGTAGTGCATATTTTAATTAATTTAATGTACTTCTAATGCATATATATAAAATAAACAGCTTTCTGCACTTCTCCGCCATATGAAATTTAACTATGCCAAATTTCAAGGAAGTTCACGGGAAATCGGTTAAAAAGTGGTACAAAGATTTTGCTTCACGTATTACTATATAGATTACATTCTCGTAGTATTTGAAACATCGTTAGAAATTTGTTATCAGGTTGTATACGACATAGTCGATGCAGTCAGGATGCCAATAACGCTAAGTAAATACTTTCACTCTTTATTTGCCCAGAGTTACGGCTTACAGTACAATTTACAATGGAATGCGTAGATAACTTTTTTTTTTCTCGAACTGAAAACGACCTTACAGTAGTACAATTTACAATGGAATGCGTAGATAACTTTTTTTTTTTCTCGAACTGAAAACGCTGTTAACCTGTAGAGGTCTTTACAGCTTCACCGAACTATTGAGGCGAGCGCTGAAGGCACTCAGCCGATTTGGGATGTTTGGGCGACTAACTCAAGGGTGCACGGCACACCTCGCCTTGGGCTGTCGCCTGTTTTGTGCAAAAATCGCGACCTATCTGAGCTAACCTAAGCTAAGCTATCTTGATATACGTATATGAGTTATTGAAACATGCATGTGTACCAAGCATGCGTGCCTCAACAACTCCTATATGTATTTTGTGTCGGATAAATTCCTCTAAACTATATAGGACATTATTTTATTTCTCTGAAAAAGAGAAACAGCGTATGAGCGTGTAGGCGTGCATGTGCGTATAGGTGCTATGTGTATTGTTGTAGCAGTGATGTAAGGTTTTGTGTCACTGTATCGCGCGAGCAGCGTATTCAAGGGCTCCACGCCGGGGGAACGGACCTAGGCTTGAGTCGCTGCCGAGGGGGGCCTAATCTGGTGTGCGGGAGCGAAATTTACCCCCAGACCACGGCGGCGTGATCTGTGGTTACGCGGGCGTGGGCGTGAACACGCTCTGTTTGGAGAGACAGGCTGGTACTGATCGTTCGCTGCCGTTATTTTATCCGGAGGATCGGTGAAAATATGTCGCGGTCGTCTTTTGTAACGCGGAACGATTGGTACGGTTTCGTAATTCGAGGCGGATACCACTAACTGACTGGGATGATTCGCGGCTTTTTCAAAATATCTAGTAGTTAATGATTTCACGTACGTCCAGATAGTAGGCATCTCCAGGCCCCTGTGGAGATCCTCATTCCTAACGTACGGTGGAGCACAGGTGGCTTTACGTAAGAATCGGTTTTGAATTACTTGTAATCTATCGAAATTATATTGTGACATGTGTGCAAAAACGGGTGAACTATATGTTAGAATAGGACGAATACACATCTTATATAACGTAAGCTTATGTCTGATGGACATCTTATTCTTGTGACAAATTATCGAATGTAACCGACCCATGACCATAGCGGCCCTGTTTCTGACTATTTCTGTGTGTTGTTTAAACGTGAGGCGTTTATCCAACGTGACTCATAGGTATTTAACCTGATTGGCCCAAGGAATCTGTGTACCGTACAATTTAATAGGCGCGAGTTTGCGTTCATGCTTATTGGATATCGAGTCGAAAAATATCGCGGCGCTTTTATCGGGATTTACTTCTATACGCCATCGAATAAACCAATCACCGAGTGTGCTAACGGCCTTTTCGATGCGTGTCTTAAGAACTTTCGGATGCCAACCGGAAGCGTAGAGAACTGTATCGTTAGCATAACAACCTACCTCTACTTCCGGAAGCCGAGGTAGGTCACTGACGAACAGATTAAAGAGTGTGGGTGCCAGAATGGATCCTTGAGGCACACCCGAGCGTATCGGGTGGGATGAGGATAATTCCCCTTCCACTCTATAGCGGAAGGACCTATCGGTGAGGTAGTCGCGTAATATGTGAACTAACCTATCGGAGATACGAAACTGAATCAATTTATGTATGAGCCCTGAATGTCATACCTTATCGAAAGCCTTTGCGACATCGAAAAAGACTGCTATTGAGCGTTTCGGATTAGGATTAGTCGGAAACAGATTAGGATCCGGATCTGCATTAAATTTCGAGAAAATGTACTCCGTGAGGCGGTGCACTTAATTCGTACAAGAGTGTTCGGCTCGAAATCCGAACTGCTCAGGTGGTAACAGATCTAACTCTGATATGGATGTCTGGAGACGGTTCAGAAGGAGCCGTTCGTACAGTTTACCTAACGTATCTAATAAACTAATAGGGCGATAGCTATCGGGAAACGTAGCTTTTTTGCCGGGCTTGTGAATTCCTATCACTACGGCCTTCTTCCAGGCGGCTGGAAAATGACCCTGGGACATGGCCGCATTGAAGATGCAGACCAATAGAGCTATGATGCGATCAGGAAGGAGTCTCAGTACTTCGTTCCTGATCCCATCAGGACCTGGGGACTTCCTAAGCTTTAAACGCTTGATGGCATCCGATACTTCATCAAAGGTGACAGGGGTTAGAGTATCCGCCGGAAGGGACGCGAGTGCGCGCTCTACCGAGGACTCGATCGATCCAATATGTATAGAGTCAGTATTGGCTGTGTTTGGTGAACACTGTTTTTCTAAACTCGCTGCGAGAGACTCCGCCTTGCCTAAACTATCGAACGCGGGAGGCAACCCGGTGCCTCTGTCGAGAGGGGGCATAGGAGTAGTCACATCTGACTTTAATGATCGCACGAGCTTCCAGTACGCCAAGTGAGATGGCTGGATATTCTCCAGAAGCCTGTCCCACCTGTAGGCCCGGATCTCTGCGATACGAGCTTTAACCTGTTTGCGTAATAACCGTAAGCGATCGCGATTTTCAACCGACGGGTACGTGTTGTGAGCTCGAGTCGCGGCGTTCTTTTCCGTGATCAGCGCTCCACGTCATCTGGGAGTATAAAGCGGCGATCATTCACCGCTTGTACCTCTTTCGAGGTCTCTTTAACGGCGGTCTGGAGATAGCTGACCAGGGAATCGATAGCCAGATCCGCGTCAGCTTTTGACACTAACACGTCCGGAATATTATCTAACAAGTTTGATGACGAGTTACCTCTGAGATAACTTTCGAGTTTCGCGTAGTCGGCCACCCTTACCGGCGGAGGGGTGGTGTCTGTACTTGAACCTAGCTGTAATATTACCGGGCGATGGTCGGAGTCAAGTTCGTCTACGACTTGAATAAGTTGTAACCGAAGCGTGACATTCTTTAAAATAGCTATGTCTAAGACTGTCGGGCGACAGTTGTCCTGATAATGAGTGGGTTCCATAGGGGCTATGACGTCAAAAGCGAGATCGTCACTTAGTTTGTCGAGTATCTTCCCGTTTCGAGAAGTAGTCGGACTGTTCCAAATGACGTTCCCGCTGTTGAGGTCCCCAGCAATAATAACGGAATCTCCTAACTGGAATATCGCCTCTAAATCGGATTTTAATAGCTCTCTATTCGGCGAGAGATATGCGGATACAATTATAACGGATAGATGACCGGTCATCCCTAATTTGCATACCGACACTTCCATATTGGATAGAACGGGCGGATCAATCGGCATACAATAAAGTGAGCGTTTATAGTAAATTAAGGTGCCACCCCCGCGAGTGACACGATCATTTCTGACTATGTTGGAATTCGCGATCGCGGGATTACGCATTTTTGGTTTTAGTTGCGTTTCCTGTATGAGGAAAACGTCTATCTGTCTGTTACATAGAAAGGCAGCTACTAGATCGCGCTGTGTCCTAAGGGATCTTGCGTTGTAAAACGAAAGAGATAGACCGCGCGGTTTTATTTTGTTCATAGCCACGAATTTATTTATTTACAATTTTGAGCCTCACGGACGAGGCGTTGCAGGGTCGTGGCAATGCCTGGATATTTCGCGAACGCGCTGAGCTGGCCTAAACCTGTCTCGGTCTGGAGAATTGCGTAAAAACCTAGTACTTCTTGCATGTCGTGTTTCACGATAAGCTGGTGAATCCAGTCAAGCCCGGCGAGGCCAAAAAAGAAGGCTGACGCGGCCTGTGCTCGCTTTGCCTGTTGGGGCTGAGCTTGAGGCTTAGGAGCCTGGGGCTGGGGTCGGGGCGCCCAGGGGGCCAGAGGGGCCCGCCCGGGTTGTGGTGCACGCAGTACAGAGGGCGCCGCCTGAGATGCGGTTGCGGACGTTGCCGGGGCGCGAGAGACGCACGGCAGGCCCGGGAAAGCCTGCATAGACATGGGAGGTGG
Source organism: Antheraea mylitta (assembly GCA_014332785.1). Lineage (NCBI taxonomy): Eukaryota > Metazoa > Arthropoda > Insecta > Lepidoptera > Saturniidae > Antheraea > Antheraea mylitta. Next base: position 4,896,687 of record JACEII010000017.1, on the reverse strand, counting down.
AGGCGGAGGGTGGGCGGCGGCTACAGGCGCCTTGGGCGCCTGTCTCGCTTGACGAGGGCGTTGTGTGCGCGGCGCGCGGGGGCAGCCGCGATAATTCGCGGGATGTCCCGCGTTACCGCACAACACGCAACTGGGGGGCTCAGGGGTGTCGGGTGTACGCCCACACTCTTTGTGGAATAATCACCTAGGCACTTGACGCACCTAGGGCGGAGGTGACAGTTACGCGCCGAGTGGCCGTAACTCTGGCAGTTGTGACACTGCGACGGAGTATGGGTTTTTCGGGGAGGCTCAACAGTGATGCCGTTGAGGTTGCAAACGGAGGTCAGGCTAAATATAGCCTTACCCTCATGAGAGCGGTCTAGGAGGACCAAGACCATGTTGTAAGCGGCTCGAGTTCGTGGGTGGTACATTCGATGTACCTCTCTAACCGGGAAATTCTGCTCCTTAAGGGAGGCAGTCACGTCCTCGACCGAGATCTCGGCCGGAACGCGACGAATCACTACACGAAGGAGGCGTTCCTCCTCGAGAGTGAAGGTGAAATAAGCCAACTTGGCTTCCCGGAGGAATTTAGTCAGCTGTCGGAAGTCGTTAATCGAGGGGACCTTAACCTGGATACCCGTCGGGGTATTAAGGGCGGACGTATTATTAATTTTTTGAGTTTTTAAAGTATTCGAAATGGACGTCCACTTGGACTTGTCCTGTATAGTAACCGGAGGCGGTGCGCGGGGCTTTTTGGTCGCCGCTGCGGAGTCCGTAGCGCCGACTTGCGAGACCGAGACGGGGTTAGCTCTGTTCGAGCGCGGTATAGCCGTAACGGGCGCGCGAGCGCCATCTTTGTTGCGAACTATTTTTTCCGCCGGGCGTTCGGTACCCGGGTCGGAGTCGGAGGAGCGCGATCCGCGGCGGGGGCGCCTCCGATATGTAACGGTTTTAAAATCATCGTCATGCGCAGAAGGCGCGGAATTCGCGGATGGCGCGGTAATCGCGGCCGTGAGAGATACGGCGGGCGCGACCGTGTCTAACTCCATTTCGGAGCCGGCCTCCGAGCTGGAGCTCGACAACTGTCCGCTATCCGCCTCGTTCAGCGGTGACTCCGGTGAGTCCGAGATCATACATTTATCGGAAACTGCCATACGGGGCACATACTGGATATTGTCCGTGGCCGGGAGACAATGACGCGCAAGAATGGCGTCAACGACGCTTTCGTCAACTCCATACGCTAGTAAGTCGTCGCGGAGTCCTACCACAAAATCGTTTTTGAGAGCCATTCCGTGGCCCGAGGGGGACGCGAACCAACCTCCCTGCCTAAAGGGCAGGGGGGCACGCCAAACGAAAAACTAGGGAACTATCTTGAGTCCGGTCCAAGAGAGTTGTTTAAAACAAAATGAGAGCACAAAGCATGTAAATGAGTGAGCGAGACAAGGGAACATATACTACGTAAATAACACACTATAAAATAAATAAGTAGCAGTTAAGTAGATAGATAAATAAGTAGTTACATATATAAAGATAGAATTGATGGATAAATAATAGAAAAATAAATAGTAATAAGAAGATAATAGATAAATAATTAACTGAATAGGCAAGTGGTTAAATAATAAATAGATAAATAAAGGCGTAAATATATAAGTAAGGGAATGTCTCACTCACTCAGGTAGATGTTGCACACGTGCGGCGCAGCTTTGTCGAATTAATAGCAAACACAAAGCACAACGAAACGCGAATAACAACGGGTCGTCACTAATCTGCGAGTACCGAAGTCGAAAACAAAAGATATCGAACAAAGAGATATCGGGCAGATGCGTTCGCCGCCAAGGCTGGGCATCGACCCCAACGCGTAGGTAACACTGACATCTTGCCTTTTATAGACCGAACTATATAATTTATAAGACGAACTATATAACTCAAAACAATTACCATTTACTTATAATTCTGCTAAATGTTTTAAGTAACACAAAGATAATAATTAATGAACAAATTAATATTATTTACGTACATCAATTCTATATAAAATCATTGTTATTTATGTATCTGAAATATGTGTATGTGTGTAGAGTAGAGACATCTAGCCCTTTATATGTCAAACTATCAAAGTAATTACTATTATTATCATAAAACTAATGTTGTGCAAGTAATAAATGAACAATATCAATTCCTATTGAAAGGACTCATTGAAATCTATATAATTATAATAATTCTCATTTATGTATCTTTAATAAAATGGCGTTAGTGTTAATGTGTCTCTCTTATATGTTGGCGCTTGGCGCTAGTATCAATGCGTATCTCTAATATGTAGCGCTAGTATCTCGAGTCGAATGACGAGCGGTACCGGAAGTGGGTAGTTAATAAATTATATTTTAGATTTGATGTTTTTTTATTTCATAGATAACTTTTTTGTGCGGCCTTTATGATTTAAAAGTAAAAATAAACCAAGTTACGTATTTTAAATCTACATATACGAAATGCCTATAGTTTGTACGGGTTAATATTCGAAATGTATGAATCGAATTTTACGAGCCTTTTACTAGCACATAGCCGATATATCTAAGTAAACTTGACTATATAACATATATAACAGAGGTGACTTAGAGTTGCTAAAACTCTTTTAGCGAATTACAAACTGAAATTAATTAACTTGAATTCGCGAGGCTCACACAAGTACGAATGTTTCAGTCACGAATTCTTATGTGTATGATTAATTAGCTTAGTTTAGCTTAGACAGATTTGTAGTGTTGCATTCAAGGCAACAGTCCAAGCCGAGGTTCAGCCACTTTAGCACCCTTGAGCTTGTTGCTAAGCGGCGAAGTGCCTTAAGCGCTCGCCTTAGTAGTCCGGTGAAGCTGTGAAAGCCCGTCAGGCTAATACTGGAGCCAGTTTAAAATCTTATACCTTTAAACGAGCAATTCTTGTATATTTTTATATTTGTATATATTCAGGATCTCGACAACGGCGTCGTCTATTTCCGTGAAACTTAGTATGTAGGTAGTTTCGGAGACCATAAATCGATCTAGCTAGATTTTATTTATAGAAAACCTTTTTTTTAACCGAGTTTTCAGGCAATGAAAACTATAGCTGGAATATAAACGTAAATTTCGCCGGCGCTTTCAAAACAAAAATAGCTTAGATGGAAATCTGTTGCTTAGAAAATCCGTGTCACCCCAGTTCGAATCCGAGTGACAGTAAAAGAAATGTCTTTTTTTATTTTTTTTGGCAACAAAATGCTATATATAAGTTGTGAGGCAAACCTGACAGTTTATTTTAATTTAAAGATGTTTTTTTTTTAAAGAACCGAGCTGGACTCCCTCGCCCAGGTTACTATACATTAATTCGTTGTTTTGTATTTTCTTATTCTTACAAATCTTTTATCTAGACAGTATTTGTATACACCTTCACAAAGCATAAACACATTTTAATTATAAATTAATCTATATGCAGAATGTATGGCCCTAAAGTTTTATGATATCACTTATGTTTAAGTATACAAAAGCAATTATATTTAGCACTGTATAAAAATAATTGAAACTGTAATAAAAAATAGTATATGATGTCACGCGACCCGCTCAGCATAAGCTAAGCCGAGTGTGTATTTGCGGACATGTCACTTCAACTAAAGTACTATAAAATCCGACTTTAACTGTCACATTTTAACAGGTTTTATGGCTTAATAATGACCTTTACTAGTTTTAATGTATAAGTTTTATTGTATAATATTTTTAGGAAATACTTATAGTATGATGATTCAAGGTGCAACTGAGTAGGTGGTAGAGCCACGCTGAAGCTATTATTGGTTTCAGCATGAATGGGTCGGCTCCTCCGGGGTAGTACCACCCCTCTCACAGATAACCGACGTGAAATAACAGTGCTTGCATTGTTGTGTTTCGTTCGGTCAGTGAGAGAGCCGGAGGCCCACGTCCTTTCCTCTTTCCTTCTTTCCCTTTCCTTCCCCTCTCCCTTCTCCCATATACAGGCTGGCAACGGACTTGCGACGTCCCTGATGTCGCTTGTGTCTATGGACGGTGGTGATCACTTAACATCACGTGACCCACCAGTTCGTTTGCCTCCTTTGATATAAAAAAAAAAACTTAATCTGTTTTTTTTTTTTCCTTTTTATTTAGTTTCTAATATATTATTGTTAAATCCATCGATTATATTGCGTAACTGATGTCTACAAAAATGTACATTCATACGTCACTGGAGCTTACATTAAGGATTTATTTAATATTCATTTAATAATAGAAATATGTGAAATCAACATTAAAGGAGTATTTGTAAGTCTTTAAGGTATACAGAAGATAAATCTCGATCTCGATGGTTGGAAGTCCTCCACTGTGCGGTTCTCACGTTCGTTTTTCCCACGTACGTCAGTTCTCTGGAACGAACTCCCAGCGGCAGTGTTCCCGGACTATTACAGTTTACAATCTTTCAAGAAACGAGCCTACTCCTTTTTTAAGGGCCGGAAACGCATCTGTGATTCTTCTCGTGTTGCAGGTGTCTATGGGGGGCGGGAATGACTTACAATCAGGTGACCCGCATGTTCGTTTGCTACCAATAGCACAAAACAAAATATTGTTCATAAAACAATTTTTATTACATTACAATCTAGAATATTTTATGATATTTTTAAAGTTATTATATGCTATTATAAGTTATATTTCTTTTGGCGCGTTAGGGAAAAATTATGAGAGTAAATTTTAGGATGCGCGCGCACACCGTCACGAAAAACCGACACCCTGAAGTTATTACGATGCGCGCGCACGCTGACAAGAAAAACAGAAACCCTGAAGTTAGCTATAGTCAATATTTTGTTTCTTTGTGATTGTTGTTTTTATTTCTTTGTATTAAAACTTTCAATGTATTAAATACCTTTTTTCTATTGTTAGAGTCGATTTTTCTACAACCGTAAAATAATTCAAATGATTTTTTTGTATCAAAAACTACCTTTTTTCTATTGTTAGTGTCGATTTTTCTACAAACGTAAAATAACTCAAATGATTTTTTTGTATTAAAAACTTTGAAAAAAGATAAAATAGATAGAAAAAAAATAGATCAAATTTAAAAGTTTTTTATCTTGTTACGCTAAAGAAGTATAATTTCTAACGCGTGTACATAAATTCACATACAATTTTTTTATTTTTGCATATAAATAACAACAAGATACTACAAATATGAAATATATACACCTTTATTTTAACTAACCGTGTTTTAGTGTATTTTAAAACGCAAGTGTGTTATATGTTCTTCGTAAATCAATAGATTTTTATAAACAGGCTGTCAATAAGCGACTAAAATGTGTACTTAAATTTGTTTGTAAGAGTACATACATAGTAGCTTAAGGTCATGATTTTATCCAAGATAAATTTTAACTTGTAATTAAGACTTCCACAAATCCACTAAGTCTATGTCATCTAAAAAGAAACTAGAAAGTTCGCGTGACTCACGTAATTATACTGATTAGAACTCCGAAAAATAATTAAGCCGTAATATATTAAATATTTCTTAGAAAATTAACTAAATCCCGAAAAAGAAAAGAGAGCACTTAATTTACTTTCATTGCGTAATTATTTTACAAAGGAAAGTTTCGCCTCCATTATAAAGTTACTAGGGATTTATTTACA
>JACEII010000017.1:4878461-4890672 GCA_014332785.1 Antheraea mylitta | reverse complement strand
CCTACAAGTGTTAATTTGTCTACCCTGACCCCAACCATACTTCAACACTAACTATTCATATATGTATGAGTTGTTGAAACGTATATGTGTACCGAGCATACACGCCTCAACAACTCCTCCATATATTTATTATAGGAAAATTGAGAGTTTTTCAGTTCGATAAGGAAAAAAAAAGTAAACCCTTCCACTTTCATGTGTAAGCGTGTAGGCGTGCATTTGTGTGGGGGTGATCATGTAGTGTTGTAGCGGTGATGTATATTTGTGTGTCACCGTATCGCGCAGGCAACGCACTCAAGGGCTCCCTACCGAGGGATCGAACCTAGGCTTGAGCTGCTGCCGTGGGAGGCCTAACCGGGTGCAAGTGAAAGTTACAAAATGATGTTGTATTAGCTACAAAATTAACTAAGATGCAGCATACTTTGTAGTTCGGTAAATCATCTCTATCGCACTGTGACGATATGGAATCGTCTTCCGACCACTGTATTCCCTTCCTCTTGTGATATCGGGTCCTTCAAACGAGACGTCAAGAGGCATTTTTGCAGATCTTTATGATGATTGTAGGTATTTAACATCGATAGTTCCTGTTTTTTTGGACTCTGTCGTACTTACGCATACAGAATGTATGTATTGCATTTCGCTACGTGACTATGGATATATAGATGGAATAGCCTTTGAATCAGATGTATCTGTATTTTTTTATATCATATTAGAGGCAAACGAGCATGTGGGTCACCTGTTGTTAAGCGGTCACTGCCGTTCATAGACACTAGCAACCCCAGAGGAGTCGCAAGTGCGTTGCCAGCCTGTGTTTTGGGGAATGGAAAGAAAGGGAGAGGAGAGAGGAGAGGAGAGGAGGGGAGGGGAGATGGGTCTCCGGCGCTCTCACTGACCGAAACGAAACGCAACAATGCATGCACCGTTACTTCCCATCGGTTTTCTGTGAGAGGGTGGTGCTACCCCGGGTGAGTCGACCCATTCATGCTGAAACCAATAATAGCTTCAGCGTGGCTTTACCACTACTGTACTACTATATTCTAATAGATACTAATATTGTGAATGTGAATTTGTTTGTTATGCTTCCACAACTTAATTTTTCAACTTAAATTATATAATACTAAAATTGTGTTAAGCAGTTTCGTGTTAAATTTAAACAAACGGGACAGATTGACAATTTTTTTATATCAAAAGTAGGCAATGGAACACTTCGAGTTCAGCTGATGTTAAATGGTCACCACCGTCTACAAACACTAGCAACATCAGGGGAGTCGCAAGTACGTAGGCAGCCAGAAGGGAAAGGAGGTGGGCGTCCGGCGCTCTCACTGACCGAACGAAACGCAACAATGCAAGCACTGATACTTCACGTTGGTTTTCTATTAAAGAGTGATACTACCCCGGGCGAGCTGACACATTCGTGCTGGAACCAGTTATAGCTTCAGCTACTACCTAAAAAATTGTTTTCCTATCAAAATAGACATCAGTGATATTTATAATAGACATGGTTATAAAATTGAAAAAAAAAAAACACGATTTTCGATGTATTGGTATTAATACTAATTCAATCTAAGTTTCATAAATTGAAATTTTAAACTCTATTCTTGCAATATCTCTTAGTTATTGCTACAGACTTTAATGTACGACACAATTAGGAAAACTTCGATTCTTGTCTCTTCTCTACAACATTCCACAATTACCTGAACAGTACTTGGTTATTATTGGTCCGAGCAATCTAGGTAGTGGGTGTCTCGATTAACATTTTTGCTGTAATAAGCTCCTGGTTGTATGTTGGAACGAATATACGAAATCTGAAAGAAGTATACGAATACTTAAACATACAATACTTTATGAGTATGGTTTTAACATTTCACCATAATCTTGCCTTATGTTAATTACAATATGGTCCAAGATCTAAAAAAAAAAGTTCGACAAAACACCATTTTTGTATCTAAGGAACTGTGAACTTTCGCGTTGTTTCTTTAAACACTCATTAAAGAAAGATTATTGTTTTTTGAACTGAAAAGTTCTTTAGGTGCGTTGAGCGGAATTTTTGTCAAAGCATAAGTTTATAATTTCGCGTCATGACATGTTAGTAAGCGTGACCGATCGCATTGTGCTTGCGCGGCTTACGTCAGACTAACAACGCGTAGTATAGAGTTCTGTGTATATCTAATATTTAAATTTTGTACTGAGATTGTGTAGCCAATCATATATTTGATTAATCAATGAACTAAATATATATATTTACAAATCGCTCGGAGTGCCAATAAATATGGAAACCAGACTAATAACAATAATTTCATTATACAGATAATAAAATTTTAATAATTTACGCTATGAATAATATAAAATTCAAAACATAACACAGTTATTCTATTATTGTATTTAGTTGTCACTGCTGTCGCCAGTCCTTAGGGCTTCGATTTTTTTTTAATTTAATAAACTATTTGCAAAATAATAACTTCAACGCTAACGGTCAGTCATAATAGCCATCGTAGAATAATATATGTTTTTGTATACCATAACTACTATTTTATTGCGATCGCCTTTACAATTACGTGTTAGGTAAAGTTTGCTCAAAACTCGCTAAAATAATTATACTCTCGCTACATCGTGGAGGTGCGTGAGTGGCTCTAGTTTCACTGGGGCACAGTTTAAATATGAGACACAGTACGGAAACTACGAACAAACGCTCGAAAACAGCACACTCACACAAACACGCGCATCGACGAGAGGTTTTGAAAGGAATTCTATGGCCAGCACCGCGAGGTTCGCTTAGGGTTCGTGTCGATGCGCATGTTTGTGTGAGTGTGCCGGTGCGAGCGTTTATAAGGAGTTTCCATACTTGGTGTTATGTGTACTGTGACCGGGGGCTTAGCAGAGTGGCGCATTGCTGTCGACTTTACTCCACAATTTGGTTAATCGCCTCGCTGTTTAGTTAGGGCTGCGTGACTAGAAGTGAACTATGGAATTACAGCTTACCGTTTCAAATGCCTTACGAATTGTTGTTCGCGATTTCGAAAGAAAAGAAAACTTTGTAATATTAATAACTACTATGTATTCAACTGATTAATGTATTTATGATAACTTCTAGATTAGACTAGAATTCTTATCAACTCTATACCATTTTGAGATATAAAAACGATGAATAATACGCAGTTAAATTTTGATGTCCGCATTTTATGAATTTAGTGTAGGGGAGAGTGGGGTAATTGAGAGCGACGGGTAATTGGGAAAAGTTAGATAAATAGTACATCTCCCAGTACAACACTGTCGCGAACCTATTCTACGGCTGAATGGAGAGCCATTCATTGCGTATGCGAAAGTAGGATTGAAAGGACACACTAGTTTTGTCACTGTAAGTCGAACAATTATTTTTGTATTTTCGATATAATTTTTGTCATCAGTTATAAAGCATGTAAGTATCATATTCTTGAGTTCAAAGGAATTATGTTTTTGCTCATATCATACACGCAGTATCTGTTTTCAAATGTAACATAGATTGAAGTTACTGAAAAATGCTTTTGAGAGTGGGGGCCACTTTTATGTATATTGACTGATTCGGGTAATTGGAAACGGCATTAGGTAGATAATTTGAAAGTTCCCGATTACCCCTTACACTCCTAATTACCCATATAACTGCTGGTTGATTGTGTAAAAATATTTAAACTTTACAAATTATTTCAGATACCTTGTAATTACGTAAGAAAGATCGATCAAACGTCTTTCTTAATTACCTCATACTATTCTCTTTTCCCCCACGAGATGATCTCAATTACCCCATAGGGTATCGGGTAAACAGGAACGGCAATGTTTTTTGTTTTCGTGTATATTTTTATTAAAACGAAAAATTTTAAATAACGTTTTATGACTACTAAGTACATAGATAACTAAAGTTCATGTAGCAATAAAATTTGATTTAGTTTATAACCTTTTTCTATTATTTTTTAGCGTTTGAAGTTAAGTGTTCCCAATTTCCCCACTCTCCCCTACATTTTCAATCCGCTGATCTTCAAGAAAAACATTGTGAGGAAACCTGACCTAAGAATTATTATAGTAGTAACCACTGTATGTGGGAAAGTATATAACTATGGATTTATTAGTGTTTGAATTTGCAAATAATTCGTGAGCTGTTGTGGTGATCATGTTCATATCTTAATTCATGAAAAGGCCTATAGTCTGCAGCGGGACTATTATTGATAGCTATTATCTATAATATAAATTTAATCTAATCTAAATAATATAAATGTAATTAATTATCTCCACGGAGATTTTTTACAATTACTAACCGTGGATTGGAATGAGTTCTAATAGTAATTTGAAATAAAATAAAACCCTTACCAAATAAAAAAGATTACTTTATATAAATATAACTACTAATATCATAATAACTTGCAGAATTACAAATCTAAATAAAAATACATTTTTCAGTATAGGCAGTGAATAAGCACTTGTAAATGTTAGAACGCTACACCACTGGTTCGGAAAACACTTCAATAATCAAGAAGAGTCAGTAAAAAACCCGATTGGGTTTATATTTTTTGCTGCGTTGTTTTTGAAGTGAAAACTTCTCTAGGCGCGTTCAGTAGTATTTTTAACAGAGGATAATTAATAATCTCGCATCATGACATGCTAAGCATGACCGGCAGTGTTGCCCTTGTGCGGCTAGCGTCAGACTAGCGACGTAAAATAAAGGACCTGTGTATTGATATTTTTATCTTAATATTATTATATAATATTGATATTTTGCAGATCATCATATGTTTGATTGAATAATAGATTTTATGTAAAAATGTATATAATTCTTGCTCCAAGTGCCGATAGATATGAAAAACACACTAATATTAATAATATTTATAAACAAATTCTGAAATTTAAATATTGTCATTCACACGAAAATTGATATGAAAATTCAAAGAGGAGTTATTTCATTGATTTTAGTTTTCTCTACAGTTTGTAATCCGTTTTACCTCGTCTTTTTTAATAAACTATTTATTTCTTACTAAAAACAAATGAAATAATAAAATACATAGTAGAGGTTGTACTAAAAAATTAATACAACAGACCTGTAAAGGAAAAATATTTGGCAGTAACATTTGAATTATTAATGCTCTTACGGCAATGTCCCAAGTTCGAGGACGTCGAACAACGTAACTTTATAAATATTTAAATAATACTAAAATGTCGCTTTACGGTATACAACGGTTACTCTTGTATAGTTAGCCTTCAACTGTAAATTATGTAAGCTATGTAATATTCAGTTGTTTTTCTAAGTAGACGCTATATGTTTGTGGTTATGTTAATGTTTAGAATTATAATAGCCACGCCATTATCACATGTTTCTTTTGGGACGCCACGGATGAATTATCACAATTGTAAAAAATATTTAGCGCTTCAGTCACTGATGATAACCATGGATGGCGTCACAAGAGAGATCGGTGAATTGCTAGTCTGTGTTTGAGGGAGGGATGAAGGAGGAGTTGTAGGGGAGAGGAGAGGTGGTCCTCCGGCGCTCCTACTGACTGAACGTAACACAGCAATGCAAGCACTTTTACTTAACGTGGCTGTTTCTGTGGGTCGGATGGTAGTATCCTGGGTGAGCTGACCCATTCATGCTGAAACCAGCGTGAGTCTAGCACTTTAAAATGAACGAATATATGACTGAAGTGGCAGTAAAAGTGTTAAATAAATTTAAGTTGGCAATATTTCATAATATTGTGTTATCTCACTCTATACGTGATATAGTTCGATTATTGTGCAATACCACGGAACATGAATTCTGAGATGCCACAAAAACTCAATTGGATCTTCTAGCAATAGAGCCACCTTTTTGACAATTGAGAATATTGAAATAATCTCAAGACATTTGGAAAAATAATTTTAGACCGAGTTGGTGTTATTTTTGAGTCTATACTATTGACTACGCGATTACATTATTGACCTAACGTGTGTACCAACAAACTAATATATATATTAAAATACTATTGACCTAATGCCTGAGTAGGTACCTTGAAAAATCTGAAAGTCCATAACTAGCACCAACCGATGCTGGCTCGTTGCTTTTTAAGACACTGGGAAATAGTGACAAGCATAAGGTTCTATAAAATTCTTATAATGTGTACACTAATGCTATGGATTGGGTTACCCAGTAAGATAATTAGGTAATAGCAAGGTAACAAGATCTTACCCTCAGGGTTATGCACGAATCTTTAAAAAAGGACTGAAACATTTGTTTTTGTTGTAATTTTGACATTACTGCTTAGTTTATCTAATTGCAATAATGCTCATATAATACAGTAAAAAATGTATTGTTTTTTATACGTTGCTAGCGGTACGGGTGGGCGTTATCGCGTCCTTATAATAAAAACAATTGACAAATTATACAACTAAACTTTCCTCGTGAATAGTGAAAAACAAATCAACGGATTTTTACCAGTACATGAAGTGATGTACTGGTAAAAATCCGTTGATTTGTTTTTAATTTTATTGCGAATAGACTGACGTCGCAAAGGGCTTTTTTATGAAATGTAAGTAGCTGGGCCGGCAGACTTTGTCCCACCTTTATAAAAAAAACATTCACAAATTATACAACTAAACCTTCTTTATGAATCACTATCCACTGGTGAAAACCGCATGAAAATTTGTTCAATAATTTTTGAGCTTATCGCGAACAGACAGATAGACAGACGAATGCGGTGGGGGGCTTTGTTTTATACTACATAATAATAATAATGAATACTTTTTCATAAAAAAATGTTCAGAAGTCTATCAACTAAAAAAGCTACACCTAAAAATCAAGGATGTTTTACAATTTATTTACTTATTTTGTTTCAAAACAAAATTTTATTATATTAAGAAGAAATAAGAAGTAAGTTTTCAAACACACGAATTTTTAAATGTAAAGTAAATAAGAAGCAGCTATTAAGTTAACCAACAAAATTTACAAATATTTATATTAATAGAAAAAATACCATTTAACATTTAAAACCGTTCACCCAATTTAACGTGAAAGCTTAATGATTAAACCATTGCGTATTACCATAAAATTATTATTCATGGCTTCCCCAAAATATGTTCACGCGAATACGAAACAAGCAAAGTTATATTAACTTGAAGAAGTTAGATTAACATTTATCCAAACACGTACAGTGTGTTTCATTTTTACTTTACGTTGTTTATCTCTTTGTTTTCGATACGGGATGATTTGTATTTGTCAACTGAGAGGTTAGGACCTTAAAAAGTTTTAATAAATACATATATTATACGGTTAGAAAAATAATCTGTCTATCAATTGCTTTCCTTACTGAATACACAAATATTTATCTACCGGTAAGCTTTTATTAAATATAGTTCATATTATAATAACGTGTTTTAAGATAGTTATATAGTCTCGCAGAAGGAGGTGGCGGAGCAGGCCCGTGAGGTAGACCCGCTAAGTAGCCGTCTCCGCCAACGGAGGACAGACGGGAGGATGCGGCGCTTTGCCCAACTCCTCCTGCCACTGTAGCCGGACCTGATGAGATGCAGCCGGGGAGCTCATCCCTTCATTGCACAGGTCTGGCGGACGAGGGGAGGCAGCTGGGTGTGTACCCAGTCTTCCGCTGGGCGAATAGTTGGGGCGGCTCTACAAGGTTGATTAGCTGGAACGATCCCTTGCCGCCCCAACAACACGGTCTGTCGCTACACTGTGGGGTTTTAGTCCGTACAAGTTGGACATAAACTACCGTCTCCCCTGGGAGGGTGGGTATCCATAAGGGATTTCCCCACGTTAAAAAAAAGGGGTATTTGTAATCCTAACTAATATTAAAAAAGTGATTGTGTCTATTTGTTTCACTTCCACGTCAAAACTAGTAACACAAACAATATCTTAAAATTTTCTTATGTTTTGTCAGGGATACACAAAAGGACATAAGTACATTTATCATCTAAAAATTGTACTGTCCTCGAGAAATAGCTCAAATCTTCTATATCACGAGCGAATCCGCGGGTGAAAGCTAGTACTTAATAATTTTCACTCGTGATTAACTAATTAAATAAAGCTACTATTATGATCCCATTTTAGTGTCTAATAGTGAATTCTGAATTTAAAAACCGTTGAAGACTTTTCGCATATGATGTAGTCATAGATCATAGGTGGTAGAGTATCTTTTGGTGGTAAAATGTCTTTGAAAGGTAGAGAGTATTTGAATGATATAGTTGTCTTTGGGTGGCAGAGTGTCTATGCTTAACTGGGTTGTTATAACATACAGAAACCACATAACAGCGTCTTCTTTTTTATTTTGTCCAGCAAGACAACAATGACCGATGATCGATTGCAGACCTGTTCTCTCACATACAATGTTAGAATTTGTTTTTGGATTAAACTGTGCTTATCGCTGGCTTAGTGTAGTTACCTTCCCGTGCTTTGCTAAATGATAAAAAGAAAAAAACAGAATAATGTTTAAAAATAAATCTAGAAAGTACAAACGTATATTGCTAGACATGTTATTTGGTCATTTAGATATGTCATAAACGTGTTGCCTTCCAATTTATGAAAGGCACATCATTTCCCATAATTGACATGTCATAAGAAAGTTTCCCTCGCGATGTCAGCGAGTGTAATTGCTTCTGACACGCGTGATGTACTGTCGACGAGATATCTCGATCAGTTGCAATCGAAAGCCGATACGAAGGTCAGCCTTTAGACATATGGAACGGATATTTATTTCTGTATATGAAATCAGAAAAAAATATTGTTCGTGATTCTTATTTCTAAGTGAATTGTGAAAATAGTAGAGTGTCGAGAGATCTATCGAAAAATATTACTAAAGACGTTAGAACGTTGTTAGACCACCTTTTTGTACATGGGGAGATTCCTAATGGATATCTATCCCGGTGGGTAGCTAAGGGTTGCTTATGTCTGATTCGAACGGACTAAAACCCCATGGTACTTTCTTACACCTTTTGGCCGAGGGAACAGGGACTGCCTAATAAGTACTACGTCTGCTTTTTTTTACGTAGGGAAATCCCTTATGGATACCCATCCTCCCGGGGGAAAGGGTGGGCTATGTCCGACTCGCACGGACTATAACCCCACGGTGTACCGACCGACCGTAGTGTTGGGGCGGCAAGGGATCCTTCTAAGCTATTCCCCTTAGATAGCCGCCCCAACGGTCCGCCCGGTCAGCTGGGTACACACCAGTTGCCTCCCCTCGTCCGCCGGACCTGTGCAATGAAGGAATGAGCCGGCCGGCTGCATCCCCTCAGGTCCGGCTACGGTGACCCGAAACAACCGTGTCCGGTCAGCACTTGCATCAGCCTTAAGGACAGAGAGCCCCATCTTCTTCCAATCCACTCCCGCAGGACCGAGCGAACGGCGTCGACGGTGTATATCCCGAAGCGCGCGTCCGCTAGGTCCTGCATCCACCGCTCTACTGCCTCCTCCGCAACTCCTGCCTTTTGGCCTCTATTTCCCTGGGATGCAGAGCTCCCCTCTACATTTCCTCGCCGCCGTGAATTCATACACGCCGGCCAGAACTCTTGTTTCCAGCTCCCAAGGAAGGAAGCCGGCGAGCGCAAAGGCCGCCGCCGAGGACATCGTCCGGTACGCCCGGATTGCCCTCAGTGCCACCGTGCGCTGCTTTCAATAATTTTGACCTTAATTCTTTCAGTTCCCGAATATTCAAAATACGCTCATACCTATTAATACTAAGCCCGGAGTGAAATGTACTTTTATTATTCACTTTTATATCTTTGTAAGGGTTCGGTGTGAATTTTAAAAGAGAAATAACCCTTTTACGAATCAAATGAAATATTAAGAATTACTTCGTGCTTAATTACTTAGAGTTATTTTTGAAGAATTATAAATATACGGAATGTTGGTATTACAATAACTGTATACTATACAATTATGAGCTCTAAGTATTACTTTAAACTAACAGTGAATTCCAGAGAACCGAGAAATATGGCAGATAAATATTAAGGTCACGTTGTAATCTGCAAGTACTTCAGCCAAACGATATCCAAAATTTCATAACTCCGATTGATTCCAAATCATTAATTACCGAGCAACTCCCAAATATCCAAACTGTGAACGTAAAAAGGGAAAGTTCTAAATTAATTACTTATATCCAATTAAGTAGACAGATTATCGCTACTACGTTTAATTATTAGACTGATTGCTGTTCATTTTTGTCTTCTTCGTAGAGTTCGTACGTAATGAGAGGTTTTTATATATTTCATTCCGAGTCGGGGGTTCCTAATGATTTCTTTTGTACTTTATAGGTTTAATTTCCACCCCAATCTTATCTGATTTTCAGTGACGATGTGGTTTAAAATGATAAACACGTTACACCTAAGGGGAACTGGTTCTCAGGCGCACCTGTTCCGGACACGCCAACAGGTGCTTGGCGAGAGTCCATGAAAATAACCTTCAAATCAATGGTGATCTTGCAAACAAAGGACAGAAGGATCTAAATAGACGATAGCGTTTCACATGCTATGCTACCAATGTCCAGACACACCAACATCTGTATTTACTATACTGATATGACTAACATTAGTAGGTTTGTCCATAGGCCCGTCTTCTCATCGAATTGTCCAATCAAAAGTTGGGTACTGTCTGTTTCAGGATCTCTGTATCACAACTAATTGATAAATATTTCAATGTGAAATAAAAATACGTAGTTCTGGTTAAGCCTTAACTCATGCACATCAAAACACTAACATCAGTTCCATAAACAATACAGTTATTTAGAAGAACTTGCAAGAAGCTCTATTTTTGGGTAATATTTTTACTAAATTTCTCAAAGGTTTTTTTCAACTAGGGTTAACAATTATCGTAATGTCTTCGAGCCTAACCTCAATAGGCACGCTGCTTTATTATCATTTCACTATAAATGACGTATACATAAAATTAATAGCGTCCCATTAAACTAGGTACGGTGTAGCGCAATTTGCGCAACGAAATTGGGTCACGTTATTAAATGTAAGCCACAAAAGTAAAGGTAATCCGCGCCTATTTAGTCAGCTTTAGTAGCAGCACTTTATTAGTAGGCCGTTACGGGATTACAACAAGACATAATCTTATGTTTTAAAGGTTGCTGTCTACTTGATACATTGCTTACGACGGATGGTTAAGCATTCTTATTCTTTTGAGAAATAAACTTGAAGAGCTTTACTTAAAATATCAAACTAATGACACGACAGCGAAACCTAGTCATTTTATGTTAAATTAGCTGTGTCCACGACTTCGTCCGCATGGAATGTAATATAAAAAAAATGACTAATAAAATCATCTAAATGTATTAAGTTCGTTTACGTATCTACTTTTTTCTCGCCCTTAATCGTGTCCTCATTAAAGTTACTATAAGTTTTGATAGAATGAATTGATTTTAATGAAACCAAGACTAAATGTTACTCGAAAATATGCTTTATAATTTTCGTGAGGTTCTGTCGTGAACACATTACTTTAGCAGTAATGCGTTTACAAACAAAAAAGTTCTAAAAATTATTGTAATGTATTTGATTATTTATTTCAAGATACTTGGAACATTTTTTTTCACGAAAATCTAAAACTTGCAAACCCGTTAGATTTACATTCTTATATATTTACAAATGTATAATTCTACATTTTAAAAATTAAATGCGCTGGACACCTTAATGCTGACTCTAGTAAGAGATCCCTAAATAAATTTGAAAAATGTACTTAGAGAAACACCTATTAAAATGTTTCAACACAGTTGATATTAGCTAGGACATTTTAGAGTTCTCCAAACACAAGCAAAGGTTAGTGATTAAAGACGTGATACTGACCTTAGTGACCTTTTACCTCATTGTTTCCTTGAACCGTGTCATAAATTAAAAGAAGTGACACCAAAAAGCGAAGAAGGAACTAATTCGAATAATAAAAATGAATTTATGTTTAAACAACACACTTCATTTTCATCGAAGCGAAAACTTTACCATCGTTACTCGGGCAGCTGTTGGAGATTTGTTTACGATAAAATTGGATTTGGTTCAATCAATGGAACGTTACCGTTTGTGTTTTGTCTGTCGAAATCTTATTAAGGCAGTTGGATTAGTTTTTTATTTCAATTCGTTTTACGGTTTCCTTTATTCCTAATTTAATTAAAGGAAAATTCGTGTGCATATTTTGCTTAAAATTGTAAGATTTCTCATTCAGAAGTAGATGTTAAGGAATCTGGGACGTGATTGTAAAAAACGGAGTTACAAAAAA